>PVHP010006143.1:0-61770 GCA_004024765.1 Zapus hudsonius
GAACTGAGCGGAAGAGGGGGTGGAAAGATTGTGAGAGCCGTGGTGGGGGAGACTGTCCGGAGGCATGGCACCCATCAGTAACAACACACTTGGGCCAGGAAGACCGGGATGAGTACTAAGATATACAGGATCCCTTGCCACAAGGACTAATACAGACAGCCCACGGAGGAGGATATACAACTGATCAGGGAGGGGGAGGATGGGGGAATTGGGGAATTTGGGATAACAACGCATGGTCTGCCCACTAAATAATGTAACTCATTATGGACAATAAATATATATTTAAAAAAATAATACTAATTGTCCTGTTTCCAAGAGCACACTGGAAACACTGTTTATTTTACAACAAATAAATATGAACACATTGTGCTTATTACAACAGTAACACAGTCTAGTCTAGTTGCTCCTCTTCAGCAACAAAGGAAAACTTTTATGTACAAAAAGTATATCAGCCACAAGTCATATAAGATCATCCTGAAGTTTCTAATGTTGCCCTGTCAAATAGTAGAAGGCCACAATGTAATCACCCCCAAGTTCTAGAGTGTTGTCTATGGCTATTATACCCAACCAAGTGCAAAAGCCAGGGTAAGACATTTTCAAACTTTGATTATAAAATAGCTCTGTCACACAAATTTCATTTATCAGTTCATCTAGCCACCTAAGTAACATCCTGGTGCTTTTCTGACCCAGCAGAAAGCTGTCTATGAGGTTTACTTTGTACACAGTGGGGCTAGAACATGGGGAGACAGATAGTTTCTTTGCACTTCTCAGTTTGAGTTCCTTATATTGTGAACACACCATTTTGATCATTTTACCCTAATTGTAAAACAAAACAGAGTGAAAAAGCATGCTATGATGTCCACAGAGGTCAGGACTGGAGAGTAGGTATGAATGAGAGGTTTCTTTTTTTCTGCACTTTTCCAAGGGACAAGACAAACGTTGCTAGTAGTAAAGATCAAAGTTTACAGTACCTAAGTGCTAAGAGAAAAGCAAAACTGGAAAGTTGATGGATAGATACAAATATGTACATAGAAGAATAACATTGGATAAAGGGTTACAGGTGATTTTTTTTCCTATTTTTAATTTCTGAAATGGGATTACTTATTACTTGTGTTGAAAAAGAGAGATATCGCTTCTCTGCCTTTTGGCTAAGATAAAGTGAAAAAGAGAGAGAGGTTGGGTTTGTTGATAACAGAAGGGGCTCCTGGGATGTGACAATCAGGCCCTAGAAGGCTTCTATGGAACATCAGGTGGTGACTGTGGAGGAAGACAGCCTCAGGTGGAGAAGTGGGTATTTTTTAAATTCCCTCAGCACCTGGCTGTTGAATAACATGTTCTCTTGGTGCAAATTTGGAACAAGGAAGGAAGGTTGTCCCAGTCAGACATGGTCCTGATTTTGCCCTGGTCACTGCAGCGGGTGCACACACCTGGGAGCACTTGAGGTATAGCATCACACGGAGAATGGCTCAATTCACACTCAAACAATATTATGAGTACTCTGAAACACACCTCTCAAAATCCTGACATGCCCAAGCTCTCAGCCTTTCTGTGCTTTGGAAGGGAGGGTAGAGTCAGTGATAGACACAGAGATGTGGGGGAGGAGGTAGAAGAAGACAAGGGGGGAACAAGTGGAAGAGGAAGTGAAAGGACAAAGGGTCAAAGTGGAGAAGGACACGAGGAGGAAAGCAAGGAGAGGAGTGGGAAAAAGTGAAGGAGATGAGAGTGAGGAGCGCTTCTAAAACAGGCTTAGAAAGGTTACCTTCAAGCTTTACCAACATGCACACACTTGGCATGCTTAGACCAGAAGGGTTGGAACATTCCAACTGCAGTAAGACTCACCAGTGGCTATGGCCCAGTAAATGTCTGATCCATTCAGTAACTCACCACATGCTATGGGAGAATAAACCTGGGACCCAGGAACTTGAAGCAAAATTCGAAATGGAGCGACCCGTGCACTGGAATCCAGCACTGCATCCAGGGCACCTACCAGGCGACCTTGAAAAGGAGACAGAAGAAAGTGCACCTGTGAGCCCAGAGGGGAGACCAGGCCAGACGGCCAGTGCGCAGCTGCCCACTCCCATGCACACCAGGGGTCATATCTGGCGAGCCTCAGATGCAGTTCCCTCCTTTGTCACACAGGGACAAGCTCTACCCAGCTCCCCGGCACCTGGTATCTATAGGCAACCAGCACTGATTTGCTGTAAGAGAAGAAACAGCCCTGGCGAGGTAGCTAAACCTGCTATGGCAACGTGCCCTGGAAAAAAATAGCAGTGTCTCTAGTTCACCATTTCAAGCTCCGGAACTTTAGGCAAGTTATTTAACTTGTGTGTGCTGGTTTCCTTGTTCGTCAAATAAAACCTTTGTATACTACCTCTTAAGGGTAGTTGTAAAAATTAAATGAGTATATTTCCAATATTTGATGTCCTGCATATGTGTTATCCATTATTATTTTACCATCATGATCCTCATCCCAAACATGGAAGGTTGCCTCAACCTACTCCAGAACAGTACTGTGAAGACCAAGTGTGGTAGTTTGAATGTGTGTCTCCAAAGACTCAAGTGTTTTATTAAAATAGAGTTTACAGCTTCAGCTCCTAGCAGGCAAACTGTTGCTATGGGGGGGGGGGGCATGTTACGGGGGGTGGATCTGAATTCCTGCCTAAAGATATGCAGAGACCTCTAAGCTCTCCCTTGCTTCTTGCTGTTTGCTTCCGGGCTGTGCTTGCTTGTGGTGCTGGCTGTTTCGTGATGTCTCTCAGCTTGGATTTATGAACTTCTTTACCATTTGGTAGAGTTTCCCCTGGATTTGTAAGCTTAAAATAACTCCCTTCCTCCCACAAACTGTGTCTACTTTGGATGTTCATCCCAGCAATGTGAAGCTGACTACAACAGCAAAGTAAAACTACCAAAGCCCTTTATATACCAGAAAGCACATGCACAACGCAGAGACAGACTGGCACTCGGCTTGATGGAGGCATCCTGAGCTGATAGCGCGCAAACACACACATCTCCTCCACATGGAACACGGAGGGCTGTGGAGATTAAGCCCCTCGCCTTCCTTGGCTGTGGTAAGGGCCACAAGATGGTCAAGCAAGAATATGCACACTTTTGTGTTAACAATCCCAGAGGAAAAGTTGAATCATCAGGGAGAAAGTTACTAACCTCACACCCCCATCCTCCTTAATACTGCCTCATGTTTTCTACAAATGAGGAAAACCTCCTACCTCAGTACACGACATCCATCAAATTTTGAAAACTGATGTTATGTTCCTTATGTTAACCAATGTCCTAATACAGATATCCTAGATTAATGGTGGCTTATGTCCTGAGAAGCCTATCTAAGTTGAAAATACTGTTAATGTACAGACTGACTACACCTAATCCAGCACATCTTAGCTCAGCAATACAGTCCACTATAGGATGCTGGCTGTTTCCCCTCATGATAGCAGGCTGACTGGGAGAGGTGTGTGCCAGCCACTGCCCAGGATCACAAGAGCATCATATCACTCATCTGGAAAAAGACCAAAATTCAAACTCCAAAGCACTTTCTTTTGAATAAAGATCACTTTTACATCATTGTAAATTAAAACCAAAACCAAAAACAAATTAAAAAAAAACAAAACACCTCAGCAGTGAAGAACTCTCAGCACTGTCCTTTTCTCTGAACCACACACTGCGTTTTGTTGTCATATCTCTTTGGTCTTTTGTTGTCATATCTCTTTCTTTGGTCTTTTGTTGTCATATCTCTCTGGTCTGTGGCATCTGAGGATGTCTTTGACTTTCATGGTCTTAACCACATTTGAAGCTCACAGATGGTTTTTTTGTAGCATGATTCACAGTTTGCTTTTTTTCTCTGCTTCTCTGTCACAATTAGATTGCGGCTGTCAGTCTTGGGCAATAATAACAGAAGTGACACATGTTCTTACCAGCCCACACAAATAACAGATGACTGTAATTTGCTCCAGGAATATTAGTCATGTGATTAAGATAATGGATGCCAGTCTTCCACACTACAAAGTTATTTCTTTTTCCTTTGTAATTAAAAGTATTTTGTGAAGAAACTATGTAACTATGTAAATTTTCATTTCTCAAATCTTTGATTCATTCACCTAATTATATCAATATGGTCTCATATTTGCTACCCTTATCCAACAGGTTATAATCCATTACAATCATTATTTGCTTAGACACTGGCCAATGGGAACCCTTCTCTGTTCTCTCTGTTCTCTCTGTTCCTGTGGACATGTACTCATGGTTCTTCATATATTGCAGTACAGTAAGATACACAACTTCATCTTGTACCTTCTCTTCTCCAACCCTAGAAGTATCATTTATTAAGGAATAAGGATTCCGTTAGTGAAAATCACACTTGACAACTAGTATCTGGGTGATGGAGAGATGGCTCTCACTCATTGAGCCATGCACGAGGCCTGGTTCTCAGGAACTGAGTCAGTAGCTCGGTGTGGCCACGCATGTCTGCAACCCAGCCCTGCTAGGAGGGGAGCCAAGTGGATACAGGAGAATTGAGACTTGCTTGTCAGCCAACAAAAATGGCAGCTGACAGAAAACAGCAGCTTCAGGCTCAGTGACTGTCTCAAGAAAACACGTAGATGAGTGAAGGAGGACACTCAGCATTCTCTGGACTCCACACATGTGCGTGGGTGTTATACGTCTGCACACACATGCATAAATTATATACACCACAATACTATACAAACACACATGCAAAAAGATAGTATCTGGCTAGCATTGACCACTAAGATAACTCAAAAGACACTGTAGTGCTGAGCAGAAATGACAGTGGAGTGTTCAGCACTGGGACATTTCTATCACACTTCCTAAGGCTCAGGTTCTATGGTGAAGAGGTAGCAGAAAGATTGTAAGAGCCACAGGAAGGGTAGGACTGCAAATAATGTAATCTTCCAGAAACAAAATGGCCTTGATATTCATTACTTCACAGTGCCCAAAACTACCTTCATAAGACCTCCAACAAAATGGGAGGAAAAGATGATGATATCAAAACAGAGACTAATTGAGAGGGGGTAGGGGTGGGGAGGGAATTATCATGGTTTATTGTCTACAATTATGCAAGATGTCAATAAAAAGTTTTTTAAAAAAGTATCTAGGAACCAAGAATGCTCATTGCTACTGGAGCAACCCCAGAATCTCAGTGGAAAGAGCTAAGAATCTTTGTGTCTATATACATATATGTGTATGCATATATACACATATAGTTATGCATACACACGTATATTGACACATTTACACATATTTTAAAAACTATTTTATTTATTTATCTGAGAGAGAGAAACAAGAAGAAAGAGACAGACAGAGATAGAGAATATGGGTGCCTCCTGGAACTGCAAACAAACTCCAGATACATGCACCACGTTGTGCATCTAGCTTTATGTGGGTACTGGGACTCGAACCTGGGTTGTCAGCTTTGCAAGCAAGCAGCATTAACCACTGAGCAATCTGTCCAGCCCTCTACTTATTTTTTATTTATATATGTAAACTATATATAGAAAAATTGAGCTTTACACCTGTACTTCTGATTTCAATCTACTATTGTAGTAGTGTTCTTTCCATAAAATTTGCAACCTGCAACTCCTTTCTCCATCCAACACAACATCAGAAAACCCTTCTGTTGCGGTCAGCTTTGTAGTTGCTGCACAGAAAGATCCCAAGCAAAGCGGCTTGTGGAGGAATGGGTTTATTTGGCTTACGGACTGGGGGGGGGGAGACTCCATCCTGGCAGGGAAAACGATGGCATGAGCAGAGGGCTGAACATCACCTCTGCCACAGCATTGCAAACTGCGGCAGGAAGGTGTGCCAAATACTGGCAAGGGGAAGTTGGCTATAACCCCCATAAGCCCACCCCCAACAACACAGCTTCATCGAGGTTGTAAAACCCAAACTGCCATCAGCTGAGGATTGATCTATCAGAACACATTCATTTGTTTGTGGGGGACACCTGGATCAAACCATGACACCTTCATTACTTCTTTTTTTGAAACAAGTTCTCTCTAGCTTCCATGGATCATTCACCACCCTCCTGCCTCTGCACTGTACTGGGATTACATGTACCAATTGGGTTAACCATCCTGTTGCTACCAAGAGCCACCCTAGAACATATTTTCCTCACCCTATCGAGGCTTCAACTGTCCATACATGCAGCCTCTACACCCTCCTGATCTTCCCCATGGAAAAGAGGGGCAGAGAAAGGGCTACATGGGTTGTACGGTAAGTAAACAAGAAGGAAGAAAGGATACATGGTTGTAGAGTATTTCTGTAGCTGCTCAGAATTCTTGCCTCCTTCCCGGTACGCCTCCAGATTCTAGATGACTTACTACAGAATGCAAGCGCCTGGCTCTGTGGTGCAATGGATAGTGCATTGGACTTCTAGACAGAATGCAAGCAACATCTGAGGGAGCTTAGCAACTAGAAACACCAGGCTGGGGGTGCAGACTAAAGATGTGTCTGCAACATACTGATGAAACAAAATGCTTTACTAGTAAAGACGGAGGTGATAGAGGACCTGGTGGCAATGTGTCCCACCACCCAATGCCCACATAGTCATGGCACTTTCAAGTAAGAGATCTGCTGAAGCATCTGAAGTGGGATGGATTTTGGGTTGTTGGCGACTCTGGGTGTCAAACCTTGTATTTCAAGCACTTTACCATCCACAGTTAGTATGGAAAGACGAAAAACCAGAGAGAATCTGACAACACTAGAAAGAAGGAAGCAAGGAGGGTGTGCAGCAACTCCAAGCAGCGACACAGAAGAGCAGGGACTTCGGAGTGAAAGAGTGGTGATTTCCCACTACAAGATTCAGGTGTTTTTAAAGGTCCACACATCATATGTCAACCCAGACCCTTCAACTAGTGGGAAGGAGGAAAGGGCAGGAATCAGAAAGCCACAAGGAGACTTCCACTTTCATCTCCAAAATGCAAAGGGCTTGGAAGTCATCCCTCCCATCCACATAAGGAAAAAAAAAAAAAAAGCTTAGCAGACTGAGAATGAGGGACTTTTCTTTGACTCATCCAAGAACTGGGTTCCCAGGTCAAACCACACCCCAAAGCTGAGAGAGACCTGGGAAAATCCAGTCACAGACAGTGTTGACTCCATGGAGCTGAAGCCATATTGTAGGAGTAGTATCTGAATACAGTGACGAGGTGCTGGGCTTTGAGTATGGACTTGAAAACATATGAAATCAGGAAAGTCCTGAGGCTACATTCAAAAGGAACCCCAAATTTACACGGGCAGTAATATCAGGAGCCCCACCATGTTGGGGAAGGGAAAAGTAACTACTGTGCAATATCCTCAGAGCATTCTCGATAGCAAAGGCCTAGTCTTCCAGGCAGAACTGCCAGAGTCTTACCCCAGCTGTGGGAAGGCACTGTCTTTCCTGTCATCAAAGTGGAAAGCTGAAAGTGAGTAGGTAACACTTGTGAAGATCACAGCCCAGAGACACTTGTCCACTAACAACTGATACTTCCTAATACAATTGCAGAGCCCCTCCACTCTCTTGACACCTAGCAACCCCCCACTGCTCAATGGCAGTGGATAAGGAGGGAAGAGCTACGAGACTGAAAATATCTGAGAAGTTCTTTTTGAAATTGTTTAATTTTAAAAATATTTATTTACTTACTTATAAGAGAGAGAGAGAGAGAGAGAGAACAGAAAGAGAGAGAAAATAGGTATGGGCAGGCCAGGGCTTCCTGATACTGCAGACGAACAGCAGAAGCATGCACCACTTTGTGCATCTGGCTTTATGTAGATACTGGGGAATCAAACCTAGGCCATCAGACTTTGCATGCAAGTGCCTTTAACCACTGGGCCAGCTGTCTACCCCACTGAGAAGTTCTAAAATGAGCTTAAATGATCCCAAAGATCAAAATAAGGTACTCTGAGTAGTTTGAAGGCCCTGGCATCTATAGCTACAGTGAACTTTCAAACACAGTCTGAGACCTAGCCAGAATAACAAAAACTCACACCAGAGGGCTAGTTCCTTAGTTCCAACTATCCAATATATTATAACTAGATATAACAACAACAACAGCAACAACAAAATTACCATGCTTTAGCCAAGAAAAAATATCTCAAGAGATAAAGCAGGGCTAGAGAGATGGTTCAGCAGTTAAAAGTGTTTGCCTGCAAGTCTGACAGCCTGGGTTCAACTTGCTAGGACCCACATAAAGCCAGATGCATGTAGGGGCTCATGTGCCTGTAGTTCATTTTAGGTGGCATCCATTCTCTCTCTCTCTCTAATAAATAAAATATTTTAAAAAGAAATGGTGTGCACAATTTTAAAAGAGATAAAGAACACATGGGAATGGCTATGATAAACATCTCTGTGTAACAGACAGAGAATTAAAATGAAAAGGTAAGCAAATGCAGCAACAGATATGAAATGTAAGTGGGGAAAACAGAAAATCTAAGAAGTAATTAAAAAGAGACACTACAATTAAAGCTAGAGTAGCCAGGATACAGAATCTTTTAAAAAATAGCAAATAATTATAAACATGCTAGATATTATCTCAATCTCTTAACAGTTTACAGGTTAATAGTCTAAATACTCTAACTAAAAACGATTTTATAGTGGATTTTTTAAAGGCAAAACTACAGGTGGTCTACAAGAAACCCACAAAAGACTCACATAGGTTAAAAGTGAAGAATAATCCTGAATACCCAAGTTTGTTTTGTTTCTTTATTTTTTTTTTTTATGAAAGAAGGTCTCATATACTCCAAACTGGCCTCAAACTCACCATTAGCCTGGGATGACCTTCAACTCCTGATCTTCCTGCTTCCACTTCCAAGTGTTGAGAATACACGTGTGCACCATGACTCCCAGACCTATTCACCATGGACAAGATATGGAACCAAAACTCAATGTTCTTCATCAGATGGCTGGATAAGTAGATACACAGTGGAGTTTTATTCAGCCATAAAGAACAAAAGCTATCATTTACAGAAAAAAATAGAACTAGAGATCATATTAAGCAAAATAAGCCAGACTCAGAGAAGCTAAATATCATGTTTCTCTCCTATATAGAATCTACACTATCTGTAAGCGCAGAGTTCTTCTTAGGGTGAGAAAGGAGGGCAGACACAAGAAAAGGATGGCTTGGAAGCCAGACAGGCTGGCAAACAGCAGTGAACAAGAGACCCTGACTCAAACAAGGTCGAATTATCCTCTGACCTCTGCACGTGTGCTGTGGCATGCCTGCACCCCACACACACGAGAGAGAGAGAGAGAGAGAGAGAGAGAGAGAGAGAGAGAGAGAGAGAGAGAGAGATTTCAACAAGAACAAATGCCCTGTCATTAATATCATACTTAGTCATAAGAAAAGGATACTTCCCTACTTCCCACGATGATTAGAAAGGAACAGAGTAATGATACTTTCTCACATCATTCCTATGTAACTGAAAGTCTATGTACTGAAAGTCTTAGCTAATACAGTGAGATTAAAAAAAAGGAAATAAAATGTATTCAGATAGGGAAGAGAGAACTAAAACTGTGTTCAGAGATGACGTGTGTGTCTTTGTAGAAAAATCCCAAATAATCAACAACAAAAAATAAGGAACTGCTAAGTAAGTGTTGCACCTGCAGAATGCCAGGTTTCTACTTTCTAACAGCTTTCATAAACACCACCAATGAGTAACTGAAATTTGAAAACAAAGTAACCACCCAT
Source organism: Zapus hudsonius (assembly GCA_004024765.1). Lineage (NCBI taxonomy): Eukaryota > Metazoa > Chordata > Mammalia > Rodentia > Dipodidae > Zapus > Zapus hudsonius. The sequence goes on from PVHP010006143.1 coordinate 9,696, forward strand.
GGATAATAGTAGAAGGTACTTTTGTTAGGCATGAACTTAGCTAAATATGCCTAAATCTATATGCATAAAACTATAAAACTCTGATGAAAGAAGTTAAAGAAAATCTGAGTAGATGGGTTGGAAGATTCAATACTGTTATAGCAATATCTCCTGCTCAACTCAACACAACTGCAGTAAAAATTTCAGCACACATGTAAATATTAATGGGTGATTCTAAAGTGTGCATGAAAAAGCAAAGATCCAAGAGTAAAGGTCTAGGGCAGACAACAGAATGCTGAAGAACGCATTTGAAGGCTTGCTCAAGATGTGTGGAGACTTGCTGTAATACTCAAGGTGGTTACATGGGTCAGTAGAACAGAACAGACCCACCCAAATCCAGTCGTCTGATCTTTGACAAAGGAGCAAAAGGTCACTTTGTAGAGGAAAATCTTTCCAGCAAATGGTACTGAGCAACTTGAGACTCACATGAAGAAGAATAGATCCAGACAAGAGAGCTCACAGTGTTCATAAAACAGATCACAGTAGAAAGTAAGTGTAGAATACTAATTATAAAGCTTCTAGAAGAGAACATGAGAAGACCTGGTGACGTTAGGTGACTCCTGGATGGCTTTTGGGGGAGAGCAGCAAACTAACCATACAAGTGTAGGAGCCACATCACTGATGGACCTCTGGAAGGAAGTGAAGAAATGGATATCAGTATGGGAGTCCATGGGTTGTAGGTCAACAATTCTGACACTACTCCACAGGGAGGCAAGAACAGGGGAGACAGGGAGACAGGCTTCTCAGTGAAGAGGGCATTTACAGGTAAGGCAGAGTGATCCACACCTGGACCCGCAGAAACACTCTCCTGTTTGCTTGACTCTAAGATACAAATGGTTACTCTGGTGGTTAGCACTGGGTGTCACCTTGAGGAAGGAATACCCAGGTGTGCGGCGTGATTTTGGGGTATAGCTGAGCTAATTTGTAACTGGCATTTGAGCCAATGGACTGCATGAGGAGGATGAGTCCTCAATGTAGAAGGGTACCATCCAATCAGCCAGAGCCCCAAATGGAACAAAAAGGCAGAGGAAATGAGAGTTTGGTCTCTCTTCTGGAACTGGGACACCCTTCCCCTGCCCTTGGACACCAGAGCTATAATGGAATTCCATACTGTATTTCTCAGGACCTATCCCCATCATTACCCAACACATGACTGTCTGGGATATACCCTATTGATTTCATCTCTCAACTCACTGTCTAATACAGTTACATAAAGAAATATCTCACTGGGCATGATATCCCCCTCTCACTTGTAATCCAAGCACTCAGAGGCTGAGGCAGGAGGATTTCCACAAGGTCCAGGCCAGCCTATGCTACACCGTGTGTAGGGCAGGAGCCTTCTGTGGAGAAGATCCACTGGCTTCACTTGGCTCACCATCCCCTTGCTCCATCTTCAAAGCCAGCAACATCATGGGAAATTCTTCCTACACAGAGTCCTTCCTTAAGGTGTAAGACCACTTGTGAGGGCTAAGAACATAGCTCAATGGTATAGCCCTTGCCTGGCCTGTGCAAGGCCCTGGGTTCCATCTCCAGCACTAAAAAAAAAAAAAAAAAAAAAAAAACCTTGTGATTACATCAGGCCACCTGCACAATCCAGGATAATTGCCTATTTTAAGATCACTTGATTTGCAACTTTAATCCTCCTTTACCATATAATCTAACAAAGCCAATGACTGAAGCCGCTATTCTGTCTACTCCTATGATAATGACAGTGTCAGTTCACTAATGCAGCAGATACATTGTAACAATACTAGATATCCACACAGGAGAGATTAGATTTGAGGTATCAAGAACTATGAAAATTTCAGTAAATCAAACACTGATGAGGACAGTGGGGACAGTCAGTATCCACAAACACAAGTCATAAACATAGAGTGAGCTTACAGAAACCCACAGCCAGGAGCACTTAGCCAGGGGGCACATCTGAGGACTCAGGGATGAACCACCCAGTGTCTAAGAATCCCAACCACAGAGAACATGCAAAACAAGGAGGCAGACCTAGGACACCAGGGAAAGACAGCAAACAAATGAAAACTCAAAAAGGACCAACTTGTAAGTTTTGGTTGAATCAGCAGTTGAAGAAGGTCAGCATGGCAAGAAAGCATCCAAAGTTATTTGAGATAGAGTAAGATTTCTACAAATTCCAAATGGGTCAAACACACACACACACACACACACACACACACACACACACACACACACACACACACACTCAGGAGGCTGAGGCAGAAAGATCTGGAGGAGTTCAAGGCCTGCCTGGGCTACATAAATAAAACAAAAGGTAAGGCACTAAGACATAGCTCCTAATAATTGTCTGCAATCACAGACATTACATAAGGAAGCCAAAAATAACTCAGAATTTTTTTAAGTTATACTAGCAGACTAAAACACATGCATAGATAGTAGCCTTAAAATACTGACATCCTACATAACATTTCTCATCCAATTCTTGCAAGTACCTTTTTGTGAATGGAATGAAGCAACCAAGCCTATGATCACAAAGTGACAGAAACTCAGCTCTGGTGACAGGCTGCATGTTCTCCTCCACTGGGCTGGGCATAGAGACCCACATATGTAATCTCAGCACTCAGGAGGCAGTGTCAAAAGGGTTAAAACTTCCAGGCCAGCCTTAGCTACATAGGGAGCTCAAGGCCAGTCTTGAATACATGATAAAGACAGGGCAATGATTATTTTCAGAAATGATCTATCTTCCAAAAACTTACCCTTCCATCTACATTTAGTTTGACATTTCCTCAACAAGCCCAAACTGGCAAGCTCTTCCACGTTCCCAGTGACAAGTCCCTCCTGGGGCTTAGGGCAGCCTGAGGGGTGCATTCTGCTCTCCCTCTACAGTGGCTCCAGAGGGTTTATCTGGCACTGCAGGAAAATCCTCCCAGAATCCCAGGGAGCAAAACACTCCTATTTTTAGGCTCTTAAAATAACAACTCTGGCTAAGAGAGATGTCAGTGACAAGTTGTATCTGGCCCAAACAGGGGCTTCCCAAGAACCTGCTTCTAGAGGTGTTGCTGCATTCCTTTAGTCCTAGCTGAATCCAGACCACACACATTACCAGGCATAAGAAGGAATAACAATGATGGCATCATAAACAGAATACTTGAAAGATTTTCCTATGGCTTTGTGGTTTTTATAACCTTGATGTTGGGTTTTACTTACTACAGGCAGCTGTGCCTAAGTTCTCCACTATTACTAGAAGAAATAGCTCCACTGTGAACTAAAACCCATTAAAAATGGCAACACTCATTGCCCATGTAGAAGCATTTTAAGGAAAATTGAAATCATTTTTCACCTTTGCATTTAAATTAAAAAAAAGCAGACCTTCCTTAATGGCTTTGGGCTCAGGCACAATCTGAGCAGTCAGTCCCATGATGGAAAATTCCAGGTCTGAAGTAAAGGGCTTCCCACCATTATACACCTGCCAAAAATGTGTGACAGCAGGTTGACAGGGCACCACAGCCCGGCAAAAGAAGCATGCATGTGCTGATCTGTCCTTGAATCAGGCTGTTTGGTTTAGCTGCTGTTGGCTTTGATGGTTAAGGGGAAAACAAATCAAGAACCAGATGGCTGGGAGTGTAGCTCAGGGGTCGAGCATCTGCTTAGCATGCACACAGCCCTGGGGCCAATGCCTACAACACACACACACACACACACACACACACACACACACACACACACACGACATGCATGCACACACGCAAGTACGAAAACACCCAGAGTAGAGGAGGGGGAAAGCCTTACTTTTAGTAAAGTACAAATAACCAGGCTGAGTAGATGGAGATTGCTCAGCTGTTAAAAGCACTAGTTTGCAAAGCCTGATGGCTCAGGTTTGGTTCCCCAGTGCCCATATAGAGCTGCAAATGTACTCCAGATGCATGCACCACTTTGTGCATCTGACTTTACATGGATACTGGGGAATCAAACCCAGGGCATTAGGCTTTACAGGCAAGTACCTTAAATACTGAGACATGTCTCCAGCCCTATTATCATTTTTTTATTTTAATTTGTTTTCAAGAGGAGATAGAGAGGAAAGAAAGAGGATGGATGCACCAGGGCCTCCAGCTGCTACAAATGAACTCCAGATGTAGGCGCCACTTTGTGCATCTGGCTTACGTGAGTACTAGAGAACTGAACCTGGGTCCTTAGGCTCTGGTGGCAAGTTCCTTAACCACTGAAACCATCTCTCCAGCCCAAGTAATAAGCTTTAATAAAACTCCTGAGTCTATCGAGGGACATACATTCAAACTACCACACCTACTATGGATAGTGTCTCCAATTTTCAATAAAAGGGCATCATTTACTCATGAACACCAGCAGGCACCTGATATACACACTGCAGAACAGCAAAGAAAGATATGGTAAGTCAACTGCTTAAGGTGCCCCATATGTGGGACAGTGACATCCATGCAATAGCCCCTAACTTTCTCTGCAAATCAAGGAATATGGCAGGATGGGTGCTAGCCTCCATCAGCTAGAAGGACATGTACTTGGCTATATTTAATTGCAGCTACTGCAATTAATGGACAGAAACTTTTGTAGGGTTTTCACACTAAAATTACTGTAGGTAGCTTCAGTCTCGCTGTATGAAAAGAATTCTGGAGATGGATGGTGGTGATGGTAATGCCACAATATGAATGAGTTGAGTAACACAAAACGGTGTATTTAAACGTAATTACAATAACCTATCTATGCATAGCTAACCTTTAATGGTCAGATATTTCTGCAGCTAAAGTAAAAAATAATTATAAATTTTTCCTAGCCTCTACTGTCCAAGTGAGGAGTTGTAAATACATCAGAACATAAACATGGTCTGAGTTCACAGTGCTTAACCCCAACATATTCCTCTGCATGCCCCATAAATAACCCAGTGATGTGATCCAAGTAGTCCGCTTTGCCTCACAGCAAGTGTAATGGTTCTCCTATCCTGACCGTCTGAACGGGATGATGTAATGCTCAAAACCCATGATGCGAGCATCCCCAACAGAACACCACCTGACAGCCAGTTCCCAGCACTGTGACAGTCTGGCCTTCTGCCCCTGTGGCTATGGATACAATGGAAGCACTTCTATGGACACTGCCCAGTACTTCCAACCACTTGGTGGCCCACTAATCTAAATAAAGTTTTCTTCTAACACGGTGAACAGGTAGAGCAATTCCATTTCTCGTCACAAAAAAAAATTATTTGAGTCTGTAAAAATGGAAGGTCACAGACATGCAAAAGAAAGAAAGCACACAAGTCTTCTTCACAAAGAGCTTGGGATGAAAAGGCAGTTGTCAGAGCCTTCCAGAATAGACATGTGTTCATTCCACACCCACTGCCAAGACTGTCCACAGCTCTTCCCTGGACACTGAGGGAAAGATCTCATCTCACTGCTCCCAATACCAGCAGCCTGGTGTTACGCCACACTCACTAGGCCAGGCTTTCCCCAGATACCTAATTAGTTCTCCTTTAACCCCTAACTTTGTTTGTTGAAGACCAGAAACCCCTAATGCACCAAGATTAGAATTAGTCCCTAATCTTATGGTGCCTAGATAAAAAGAAAAAAATGCATTTAATTGCAACATGAGGTCATATTGTAATATTGTTATAGTTTCCTCTTGCCAATCTCTGCTACTTTAAGAGAGCTAAGAAGAAACATTTCTGGTTTCTCTAATTTTTCGGTCATTATCTGCCTTAGATCAAGTATTTTAACAGCCTGGTGCACTCTGGTACCTGTGCATACTGTAACAGGAAACTTCTATCTGTGTCTGAATAATTTATTACTTTGGAGGCCTTTTGTTTGTCTTGCTATTTTTCCCAGGCTAGTCTTAAACTCATGATGATCCTGCCCCAGCTTCCCAAGTAGCTGGAATTACAGGTGTGTGCCACCATGCACAACCCTGACATACCATTTTAACAAGCCTAACCGATACTACCTACACTACAAAACCACAAAGAGAACCAGTTTTGAAACATTATTTCCAAAATCCTATCTTAAGAAAATAAGATTGAGCTTCAATTTGTCCTGCTAAAAGCATTCTTTTCTGAACTATTAAGTTAATCTATTTAATTGTGGAAGTTTTAGAATATATATGAAAGCACAAAAAACAAATTAAGTTTGTTTTATTCTTGTCACTCAGCAATGCCCACTTGGTATGTGACTTGGTCTCATTTGTCACCAGCCACAGATTTAGGCCACCCAATTTCCACTTGGGAGAGCCTGAGGATTTTCACACACACAAGATTGAACATGAAAATACAAAGACCTCCCATTTCATTTTCCGAGACAGTTGCAGAAAGGCTGTTAAAGTTGTCTAACAAAATTCACAAGTGGTGCACAAGTCAGTTTGCCAGGCAAGTTTAATCACAAATGCTGCCTGCTACCCGAGAGGCTCATGCTGTCAAAGCCACAAACCCTCCACCTCCATCTAGAGGCCACAATTTGTCTTAATGGTCCTGTACATAATCAGAGGCAGGAAATGGAGCTTAGAAGCATGCAATAATCATAGAAAAATAATTAAGGGCATAGTGCCTCCTTTGCAAAACAGAAATCAATATGAGGGCCAAAAGGGTCAGGGAGCAAAGATATTTCCATAGGCTCAAGTTCAAAATGAAAGGCAACGCTCCAGACTCAGGTGATGATTCCAGCTCATCATGTGGGAGCCTGTAAGACTGAAAGGAATGAGGCTTCTTGTTTCATTAGGCTTACCAGCCACATGTCCATCAAGACAGCAACTTACCCTCAATTTCTGAAACAAATATCTATTGAACATCCACCACATGCCAGGCACACTTCCCCAGGGAGAATGCTAAGGCCTCAGTGGGTTCCATTTTTTACAATGTACACAGGTATACCAACGGTGCCAAACTTAGTACATCAGCATTAAGCATTACTTCACAACAAGATCCAAACTCTCTCTGACGTTCATGACATTTATTTTAGATAATACAGTGTTTTCAGATATCAAACCATATCTACCTCCTACCACTAATGATCAGATGTGTTCCTAAGTGCAGAACCTTTCTTGAGCATATGTAGAAGGAAACAGAGACAAGGGCAAGTGCACGGATCTTTATCTGTCCCCAGCACCTGTTGTACCTGGCTCCTGGTGTGGCATTTATTTGTTCAGTGAACCCTTTGAATAAGGTAAGTCCACAGCACAGTCTTGCAAGCTGTTTTTCCATGTGCAAAGTAGTTGGAGTGTACTCACTATGGATCTGATCCTGAAATCCGATTACTCAAAGCTGCCATCTGTCACTCTCCTTCAGCGACTTGCAACATAGCAACAGTTCCAAGGTTCTGTGACAGTGGCCCACTAATCTTATCTTAGACTGGGCAGAAGATACACACTGCAGTATCTATTTTTATCTCAAGAATTAAATGGCTGCTTTGTTTTCAAAAGGAAAGCATACAGTACAGAAACCCCCACAGGAACAAAACACATACTCTGAGACTCTGAGTTTTCTGTATTTCGTAAGGATGGCAATTTAACCATTAATTCCAGAAGAGAGAACAGGGTAAGCTGTTCTATCTCCCCTCCACCCATTACAGGGATCTAACTTTCCCAGATTGTGACATTTTCATGGATCCAGTCTATAAAATGCTGTCAGCATGTGTGTTGTACAGAACATGACACCTCTTTCAGGTCCTAAGGCCACGAACCAGCATTTAGCCACATGTGGGTCCTGACAAGCCCAAGGTAAAGTCAAGGAAGAAAGGCAGACTGCCTGTTTCTAAGGCCATCGTCATAAATGAGAACAATGTCACCTAACTTGTCTTTAGGAAATTTGTCCTTTTAACCCCAAGATGTACTTTCATCGATATCCATGGATAGAGAACAAAGCAAATGTAGAGAAGGTAATTAGAAAAAAACATTAAGTAAAATTAATTTTTAATAAGATAGAGTGAGAGTGGTCCAGCAGGACAATTTACTTCCTCAGACTTGTGACTGTCTAGTGGGAATCGGATCTTTGATCAGATTGGCTGTGGTGGCCTCCAGAGAGAGAGTTCCCAAGACAAGCGCACAGTACTTGGGTGCAAATGCAAGAGAGCTGCACTGATGATGACGTCGTAGCACAGTGATTGTGATGGACCTGGGCCACCTCATGACAGGCGCTCAAGCCAGGATCCGGCCACATGTGCTGGAGAGGTGGGTGGGGCCCCAGAAGGCAGCTGCAAATTTCCTTGCTTGAAAAGCTGGGTTCAATTCCTACATGCAGCTAGATGCACAGGGTGGCACATGGGTCTTGAGTTCATTCACAGAGATGCAAAGAGGCTGGATGCGCTGATGTGCCCATTCTCAGTCTCTGTCTCTGTCTCTCTCTCTCTGCTTGCAAATATATATATATTTGTTTTTGGTTTTCGAGGTAGGATCTTGCTCTAGCACATGCTGACCTGGAATTCATTATGTAGTCTCAGGCTGGCTACAGAACAAGACTCTCAATAAACAAAGGACTGGGGATGTGGCTCATTTATGGAGTACTGACCTAATATGTACTGAGCCCCTGGGTGCAATCCTCAACAAAGGGTGGGGGAGAAGGGGAAGGGAAGGAAACAAGGAGGCCGGGAGCAGAAATGGAGAGAGGCAGGAGAGACAGAAACAAAGCAATGGTGGTAACAGCCAAGTGTTGGGTAGGCAAAGCAAGCAACAGCTTCCCCACCCTGCTCTTGACCTTGGGTGAGGAAGGTTCAGTTGAGAGGCGTTAGGACGAGGGAGATGAGAGAGCATCTAGCAGGTGGGGAACATGAGCCTGAACAAGTTGGGTGGACTGGGTAACAACACACAGTACTGCTCTAGGAGACTTCAAACCAGCTTCTGAGCTCTACCCCAGGATCTTCCCACAGGCTGCTTCTCATTCCAGAGGCTGAGGACAAAAGTGAACCCCCAACACAGGCTGAAACTGTGTGTTTTCAAAGGCTTTGAGGACAACAAACTCAGCCACCTCACCCAGTATAAGTGGGCAAATGGCCAAGCACAGGCTGCTCCCACTGCCCAAGACTACTCACAATGCTCTTAGTGGATCGTTAGTTCAATGTAACTGAAGGCTCAAGGTCATCCAGACAACAGAAATGAGATTTTTCTTTTCCAACCTCCTAAGAGTGATGTTCTTTCCCCAATAACACGTGTACACAGACATAATTGAAAAACCAGGAAAAATCCTCCAAACCCAAATTAATTTACACCATTCAGCTCAGAACATGGTTATAAAAGACAAAACACATGAAGTCTAAAACCAAAGACTCTACCTTAAACCAGAACACAAGTTAAATTTTATTTTTTTCTTTAAATGCACTGTAGTGCACGTCTGAACCACTTCAGTTCCCTTCCGTCTTCATCCCACCTGAATAGGAAGAATAACAAAGTCCCAAGAGCAGCTCCAAGACCGCGGCAGGGGCTTCAGCCCTACAAACAAAGCTCAGTCCTCAACACACAGTCTGCAGAGGTAATCGGAGACCAAGAATCTGAGGCCAAAGTCAAGGTCAGCTCAAAATGTAACATAGAATTCCACATAAGCCAGCAGTTCCATTTCTAGGATACATGCTGGGAAGAACTGAGAACAGAGACCTAAGCAGATACCTGCACACCCATATCTCCATGGGAGCATTGTTTGTGATAGTCAAAAGGTGCAAGTAACTCAAGGTCCCTCAATGGATCATGGATAAACAAAATGTGGCACTTGTATACAACGGAATATTATTCCATCTTAAATATGTTCCTCGGGAAACTTTATGCTAAGTGAAAAAACACAGACACAAAAAGATCAATGCAGCATGATTCCACACAGGGGAAAGAACTAGAGCACTTAAATTCCTAAGGGCAAGAAATGGTAACTGTCAGGAGCTGCAGGGAGGGAGGATGGGAGTGACTTCTTGGGTAGCATTTCAGTGTGGGAAGAACAAGTTTGGAGATTGAGGCTGGTGAATTTGTTACACATTGTGATGATGTACTAAATACCACTAGACTTGTACATGGCTGACAAGGTACACAGTGTACACTGTATATTTGGCCACATGTGCTGGACTAGTGAAGACATCACAAAATGCCTGAAACTTCTTTCAATAAAATGATGCCCAGGTCAACACATGCAGTGCATACCTGCCATTCTAGCCCAGGCTGACCTGGCCCTCACTCTGGAGTCTCAGAGTCACAGGCTGGCCTCCAACTGTTGATCCTCCATCTCTGCCTCCCAAGTGCTGGGATTCAAGGCGTGCACCACCACGCCTTTTTACTTTTAGTTCCTAAAACAAGCAACACTATATCGTGGAATGTTCTCCCTGATTTTGATTCTGGTTCTTTTGGAGTTTCAGGTCTTATATTGAGGTCTTTAGTCCATTCAGAGTTAACTTTCGAGCAAGGTGAGAGAAGTGGGTCTGATTTCATTCTTCTACATTGGTTGTCCAACTTCTCCAGCACACTTGTTGAAGATGCTGCCTTTTCTCCAGAGTGTATTTTGGCCCCTTGTCACAGATCAGGTACCTGTAGTTGCTTGGATTTAGAGATGGGCCTTCTATTCTATTCCATTGATCTGTGTGTCTGTTTTTGTGCCAATGCCATACAGTTTTAGTTACTATGGCTTTATATCTTGAAATCAGGAATGATGATACTTCCAGACATATTTCTTTTGCTGAGGATATTTTTGGCCATCTGAGACCTTCTGCTCTTCCATATACATTTTGAGGCTATTTTTTCTGTCTCTGTGAAGAACGTTGCTGAATTTCTGTTGGAGTAGCACTGAATCTGTGTAATACTTTAGCCACGTAGGATAGCCATTTCCACATTCTCCCAACCCATGAGCACAGGAAGTCTTTCCATCTTGTGTCCTCCTTAAATTTCTTTGTTTTCTTTGTACAGGTCTTTCACTTCCTTGGTTAGTGATATTACAAGGTATCTAAATTTTTTTGTGGCTAGTAAAAATGGGATCATGTCACTTATCTTTTTCTCTATATGTTTATCTCTGACATATAGGAAAGCTACTGATTTTGTGTATTGATTTTGTATCCTGTCACTTCACTGAAAAAAATGTATCACCTTTAGGAGTTGTCTGATAGTCTTTTGGATCACTCATATAAATAGAGCTGTTTGAGCTCTTCCTTAACTATTTGCATCCTCCTATTTGTTTCTCTTTTCTTATTGCTTGAAATAAGACTTCAAACACAACGTTTCTGAACAAGACCCCAGCAGCACAGGAAATTATATCAACACTCAACCACTGAGACCTCATGATACTAAAAAGCTACTAATCATCAACAGTCAATAGCCATCGCACAGAATGGGAGAATATCTTCACCAGCTATACTTCCAACAAAGGTCTAATATCGAGAATCTATGAAAAACTCAAAAAAATTAAACAATAAAAAAATCAAACAACCCAATTAAAAATGGAATAGAGAATTGAACAAAAAATTCTCAAAGAAATACCAATGGCTATTACACACTTAAAGAGATGTTCAACATCTTTAGTCATCAAAGAAATGCAAATAAAAACAACTCTGAGGGCTGGAGAAATGGCTCAGCGGTTAAGGCACTTGGCTCCAGTGCCTAAGGCCCTGGGTTCAATTCCCCAGGACCCACATAAACCAGATCCACAAGGTGGTGGCCCTGGTGCACTCTCTCTCCTCTCTCCTTCCTCTCTCTCTCTCTCTCTCTCTCTCTCTCTCTCTCTCTCTCTCTCTCTCTCTCTCTCTCCTCTCTCTCTGCTTGAAAATGAATAAATAAAATATTTTTTAAAAAACAACTCTGAGATTTCATCTCACCTGTCAGGATGACATTCAGCACAAAATCAAAAGATAGCAAATGCTGTGGCATGCAAACTGGTACAGCCACTATGGAAATCAATAGGGAGACTCTTGCAAAAGATGAAAATAGATCTACCATTTGATTCAGCTATAGCTCTCCTGGGCATCTACCCCAAAGACTTCACTCTTTTCTACAGAGATACTTCCTCAACCATGTTTGTAGCTGCTCTACTCACAATAGCTAGGACCTGGTATCAGCCCAGATGCCCATCAACTGAAGAATATATAATGAAAACGTGCTACATATACACCGTGGAATACTACTTAATGATGAGGAAAAATGAAATGATGAAATTTTCAGAAAAATGGAAAAAAAAATCACTCTAAGCAAAGTCATGTGGACCCAGAATGACAAACGCCACATGTCCTCTCTCATCTGTGCCCAAGTGGGATCAACTGTAGTTGAGTGTGAATGGTGGTAATCAACAGGAATATGGGCATAAAAACTAGCATGAGACCAGGAGAGAGAAGAAAGAAGAGAGGGTTAGGTTAGGGGAGGGACAGAACATTGGAGGGAGAGAGGTTGGAGGGATAAGAGGTAGAGAGAGTGGGAGGGAATTACACAAAAGTCTCAGTTCTACAGGAACCCTCATTCTGATTAACATTCTACAAGATATAACCACCAATAAAGGGGTGGGGTGACAGTCTGGACAGAAGGAGGGAAAAGCTTAACTTTAAAATCATGGACTCTGGCTAGTAAATCTCCTGGCCCAGAATTGGGTTGTCCCCCCCAGTGAGCTGTTGGCCAGGGAGGCCCAGGAGGTCCCCAAAACAGTGCAGACAATTGCAAAAACACCTGGTTACCTGCCAGAGCTATTGTTGAAGACACCACAGGCTGCAGTCACAGGGCATGAGAATACCATGATGGAACTGAAAGGGAAACCAGCTCCCACCTGAGTAACCCTCATAGTGCAGGATGGCCCTATGCAGGCTGCTGGAGGAATACAGTCACCAACAGCCTGAATAAGAAGGGGACCCTAAAGACTACAAAATCAACCAACCAGTCAAGGAGTACACACTTGTACAATACTGGCACAAAGCCTCTGCAGGTAACTAACTCTTCTGTGATTGGACATGAGGCCTGCTCAGTTGGAGAGAACTCGTATCTGGTACTAGAAACCAAGTCACAATCCCATTGTCAGGAAACTCATAGACCTCATAGAGAAGTCCCCACTGCTCTCTGGAGAAGAAGAGTGCGCCTGTGTGCATGCACGCACACACACACACACACACACACACACACACACACACACACACACACACAAAGAAAAACAAAAAACACTCTCAAATTTGTATCCTCCCACCCTCAACTCAAGCTGCTCTCACTCATGTTTGGAGAATCTACTTTATTTTACAGATAGCAGAGATTACATAGTGAATTCCAGGTCAACCTGGGCTAGAAGGAGACCCTATCTCAAAAAAAAAAATAGACTTCACACATTTCACAAATATCTACTGCTTAATCCAAAAGTGCGATATAAAGACCTCAAATTCAAGATTCCCAAAACTATGACAAGCTCACTGACAAATGTCCATCCATTCACACCACCTTAAATATGCTCAAGCTGCACAATAGTTAGCTGCTGAAAGGATCCAGAAAATTTCACCAAAAATATGCTGCATTAGGATCATCCAATTAACTAAAGTCCAGGAATTTGAAAAAAAAAAAAAACAGCAAAATACAGGGCTGCACTCCCCTCCATTTAAAGATAGATTCTTCAAAAAGACTCACTGGTTTCAATCCTCTGAAGATAAATTGCTTGTTAAATGTTTGTTTTGTAAAATATATTCTAGTCACTATTTAGGACATTCTTTTATTTATTTATTTATTTATTTAATTTATTTATTTATTTATTTATTTATTTATTTGAGAGAGTGAGGAAGAGAGAGAGAGAGAATTGGCATGCTATGGCCTCCAGCCACTACAAACGAACTCCAGATACATGTGCTACCTAGTGAACCTGGCTTTATGTGGGCATTGGGGAACTGAACTCAGGTCCTTCTGCTTTAAAGGCAAGTGCCTTAACTGCTGAACCATCTTCAGCCCGAAATGTTTTTTTTAAATTTATTTTCACATGTGTATGTATATGTGACAGTACGTATGTTTGTATGGGCACACCAGGGCTTCTTGCCACTACAAACAAATGCCAGGCACATGCACCGGTTTTCACATCCATCTTATAGGATTTGCTGAGGAATTGAACCCATGCTGGTAGGCTTTGCCAGAAAGTGTTCTTAACCACTAAGCCAATCAGCTCAGACCAAGGTTCTTATCTCAGGAGAGGAGTTGACTACACCCACACAGACCATGTACAAAGCCTTCTCCATCCTTCCAAGGACCCATTCCGTTTGCGGATGGTTTCTTCTGCCCTGGCCTGTTTTGCTCATTTCAGAAAGAAGGTTGAATCAAGCAAGATCCTTTCCCTTTTTGTTCACTGAGTTGCCTCACAATGCTCTGAGTCAGATGAATGCCATTACCTGCCAAGACAAAGGGCCGCCTAAGTCAGGCAGTGAAAGGTGAGGTGTGTTGCAGAAACCTGTCCCTACCTCCTTCAGTGATTCAATCTTGCCTCTGCTCCAGGTGCACAGGAGTCACCCACATGAATAAGTTTCCTGCCAGTAGGACTGATATCCAAATCAGAACACCAGGCAGCTTCCTCACTACCTCTGCTCTTTACATGACACGGTGCAGAGATGTCCAGTTAACACCCAGAGTAGATGGCATCCTCCATGCCAGACTAGTGTTGTAGTCAATCTTCTTGGTGCTGTGACAAAGAACCCAACAAAAAGCAGCTGGTGGAGGAAAGGTTTTAGTTTTGCTTACAGACTCCATGATGGCAGGGAAAACGATGGCATGAGCAGAGGGGTGGACATCACTTCTGCCACCGCACTGCAAACAGTGGCAGGAAGGTGTGCCAAAAGCTGGCAAGGGTAAGCTGGCTCTAACCCCCATAAGACTGCCACCAACCACACACCTCCATCAAGGTTCCAATTCCAAAACTGAAATCGGCTAGGGATCAAGCATTCAGAACATACTAAGTATATGGGGGACACTATAATTCACCCCTGACTCCCATAAAATGAGAACTATACACAATGTAAAATGAAATGCATTCAGTCCAGCTTTTTAAATCTTCACAGTTTTTATCCATCGCAATGATATTCAAACATCCTCATAATCTAAGGTTTTTAAATGAGCCATAATACCAAAAAAAAAAAAAAAAGCCATAATGGTGCAGAACATTCATACTGTAAATGATGGCACTGGGCATAGAAAACACAAATTTAACCAACATAAGATTTAAAACAAACTGGGCAACATCAAACTCTGACCCCAAGTCTAATAATAGCCAGTGATGAAGCTCTTGGAGTTCTAATTCCATCCCTCCAGCTCGGCTACTCACAGTCCGGGAAAACTTCATCTAGTGCTGGCAGCTCTCCTTGGCAGCTATCCATAGTCCTGGCATTTTACTGAATCTCCACTGCAACCCATGATTCATCCTCATGGCTCCAAAGGGCTTCCACACAGGTAACCCAACATGCCTGCTTCACACTGCCCATGGCTGTTTCAAAAAAACAAAACCATGTTGCAAATCCAATGACCCACTTTCCTGCATGACGTATTCCATAGTGCCAGGTGGGCTACCAGCTTGTCAATCCAGGGAGGAACAAAGCCAATTTGAAGAGCAGGAAAAGTTCAGCATTCAGCCCCTTACTTCAAGAGCCTACATTCTTCCTGCTGTCCAAATGCAGATCACCTGGTCCAATCTCAATGGTTGTAATCTCTCAAACAATTACAGCTAAACAGGCAACAGTTTCAGCCCAAAGATTTCATTTCTTTCTGTGCCATCTCCATCTGCTCACACCATCCATTTCTATGCAAAGCAACCCTGCACAAATTTTCAGGACACAGACAGGCAGAACACACACAGCAAGCCTCTCATGCAAACTGCCTCCAGACCAGTCCAAACTTCATAGTCCATAGTTCTGACTGCATTCAGGTCTTTCAAGTCTGACCAGAATAGTCCACGGAGCTGTACTTATAGCACTGTAAGGTATCTCTTAGGCCAAAGTTTCAAATCCATCAATATTCCTCCTGCACATAAGTTCCAAAAGGCCAAAGCCACAGAATCAGGGAGCCAACAGCAAGGACAGATCCTTACTAGGACTATTGTAGTTAACCATCTCACCGCTGCAACAAAGAACCCCACAAAAAGCAACTCATGGAAGGAATGGATTTATTTTGACTTATGGATTCGAGGGGTAGCTCCATGATGGCAGGAAAAACAATGGCATGAGCAGAGGGTAGACATCACCTCCACTACAGCACTGCAAACAGCAGCAGGAAGATGTGCCCAAAACTATAACTCCCGTAAGCCTGCCCCCAACAGCATATCTCCAACAAGCCATCAGCTGGGGATGGAGCATTCAGAACACGTTAAGTTTATGGGGGACACCTGAAGCAAACCACTACAACTAGTATCCTGTCCATTACCATTCTACGCTGATGATTTTAACAAGAAGGTTTAAAGTAGTAAAAACAACAGACCTCACTTATCTAAGGGATCCTATAAAAAACACCTCCTCTACTGAATTGTTTTTAAAGCCTCTGCGTACTATTTTTAAAAAATATATCACAGCCTGTAATCCCAGCTCTTGGGAAGGTGAGGCAGGAGGATCATGAGTTCAAGTCCAGCCAGCGTACAGTGAGACTCTGTCTCAAGAATAATATGCCAGTGTTTGCTTAGAGGGGGCTGAGTCTTCCTTTTCTAATTTACCCTATAAATAGACAACTTTGTCCAAACCAAGACTCTATTATTATGGCCACTGTAATTTCTGGTAAGGTCTGCTCATTTCTCAAAAAACAACAACCAAAAAAATACAGGTTCTGGGAATTCTTATAAATGAAATTACTTAGAGTCCCAAATGAAGGTGTGGTAGACCTAGACCTAGTCCCTTTCAGTCTAACCCAGGCAACCGCTGCAAACCACAAAAGGGTCATATGCCCTCTGCTAACACATCCTGACCTTGGCTCACCCTAAGATTATGGACTGTCTTAGAGCCTAAACTAATACTCCAGGAGTTCAAAAAGGTAGAGTTCTGGACTCCTTTGTTCCAGATGAAGCCACAATTCCCTGCCTTCCAGAACCAGAGCCCACTTCACATTCCTTTTTTTTTGCTAGGGAGCATTCCAGATGGAGTCTTGAGGCCTCTCTCCTGTACCCGGTTTCTATGTGACTTGATGTGAACCTCATCAGTTTTGTTTCTACCACACCCTCCAATGCCAGAGCAGAACATTTGCTCAAACCTCAACTGGGCACTTCAAGAACTGAGGAGATGACTTACCCAGGATCCCCAGATGCAGAAGCAAGAAGGCAGCTCTTTGTGGCAGGTGAGGAGGGGAGGAGACGAGGGCTCTGCACCTCTGTCCATGGCCACCCACCACAGCAGAGCACGAGCAGAGCAGCATTCAGAAGGAAGCCAAGACCAAAGCCAGAAAACCATGAAATTCAGACTGGTCAAATTTAGCAGCATTTACCTTAGCAAAACTTAGCCAAATGAAAGCAAAACAATGTAAAAGTCAGACAATGGGCACTGATGCTCCTGGAACCAAAGCAGACTCTGAGAACTCTAAGAACACTGTGACTCACAGCACGCAGGTGTAAGCAGGAATAGAATGCTGAGCCTGGCTTTCCAGGTGATGCAGGAGATGAGTCACAGCCGGGAAAGCAACTTGGACACTGAGATGCACAACCCAGTTCCACAATGGGCTTTCCAACGCTTTGTCTCCCCAAACCCAAATGCTTTATCTGTGCAAATACAGATGAACAACCAACTGAAGATGAAACAGGTTCCCTTCATGCACACCTTGTCACACCAGTAAAATACACACCATCAACTTCCCCTAATGCCAGATCCCCAGTTAATACGGCAAAGTGTACGCAGTCACTCTGGCCTCTTCTGGCTCTGAAGCTCAGGGTATTTATGTCACAATCAGTGGGAGGGTGGCTGTGCACCTAACATTTGAGCTATAAAATTCAGTAAATATGTGCTCATCAAACACATAGTGAACAAAACCACGACGCAGACTGCCCATTACTCAAGGAAAGCACACCTGCATTAGTTCAAATGGCACCACTTCCCAGCAACATTTTTTTCCATAATGAGATAAATTTAATGAACAAATAATGAGTTGTTATCCCCACCAGCAACTTCTTATAACATGGTCGAGTTATCAAGAGACAGGCATCTGCTATCTCTGGAGTTATCTTCACTGCATACAGTCTTTGTTCCTCATGTTGATTTTGGAATCTAATCGTGTTAACAGGCAACTCCATTTCCTTGGGATTAATCAGTACCATGAAACCTGAACTCCAAACTTTCCTTTTCTTTTTTAAATTTTCTATTTTATTTGCAAGCAGAGCGAGAGAGAGAGCGAGAGCGAGAGCGAGAGCGAGAGCGAGAGAGAGAGAGAGAGAGAGAGAGAGAGAGAGAGAGAGAGAGAGAGAGAGAGACTGACTGACTCTGGGAGTGCCAGGGCCTGTAGCCACTTGCAAACAAACTCCAGATGCATGTGCCACTTTGTACATCTGGCTTTATGCAGGTACTGGGGAATCAAACCTGAGTCCTTAGGTTTTACAGGCAAGCACCTTAACAGCTGAGTCATCTCTCCAGGCCCAAATTTTCCTTTTCTTAAAGAATCCATGCCAAGCTACAGGTTAAAACAAAGCACAAAGATGCCTGTGCATACACCATTTGAGGACACTAAATTCACCAACCTCTCCCCAATTCTTCCCTATGGCAAATCTGGCAGAGTCCTTTGTACTCATGATGAGAAGCTGCAGACTCTGAAGGATACGTAGATGTGTGGCTTGGGGTTACATCTGACTCACTTCCACAAGAGAACATTAACATAACCCCAGATCCTCACTGGTCCACTGTATTCCCTAAATGTCTCTCTGCAGTTTGATGTAATAGTATTTGTGCCTTATAAATGTTTCTGTCCTGCAAATACTGCTTTTCATGGCAAAAGTCCAGAAATTCCTTTAAACTGTACCTCACTAGGCAAGTCCGATTTGCAAATTGTCACTACTCCAAGAGTGAAAATCTTCTGCATCCCAACCAATGCACAGATAACTAGCCAGATAAACAAGTGCACATAGGGAGAGCCAAAAGACCCCACCACCTCCGTCCCCGTGGGGCCAGGGTGAGGGCACACAGCCCCTCCCTGGAAGCTCGGAAAACCCCACAATTTCGGCACTTCTATGGAAGCTTCATCATGTAGACACAATCACTAATTAGCTCAATCTAAATCCCTTTTTCCTCCCAGGAGGAGCACAAGGGTATAGGTGAAAACTCCAAGCTTCTACTCATAGCTGGTCTTCCTGGTAACTATCCCTACCAGGAGCCCACCAAGGGTTGCCACCTGAGAACAAGAGGCTGCAGTGTTTAGAGAGATGGCTCAGTGGTTAAAGTGCTTGACTACAAAGCCTAACGACCCAGATTCAACTCCAAAGTATCCCCATAAAGCCATATGAACAAAGAGGCGCTTGCATCTGGAGTTCATTTGCAGCAGCTAGAGGCCCTGGCACCCCATTCTCTCTGTCTGCTCTCTTTTGTTCTCTGTTTGCAAATAAATAAATGTGCAGTATATATGTAATATATATATATTTATAATATAGATATAGATATAGATAGATATAGATATAGATATAGATATAGATATAAAGATGCTCTAATAACCAGAAAACTACAAAGGGTTAGAACAGAAACTGGAGTTAAAGGCTATCAGAACAAGATGTATTATTTTGTAAGTGAAAAAAAGTATTATTTTGTAAGTGAAAAAATTGAGAGCCAGAGATACGGGCAATGACTCAGTGGGTACAAGCATTTGCCACACAAGTAGGGGACCTGAGTTCAGATCCTCAGCACCCACAAAAAAGCTGAGTGTGGCAACATATGCCTATAAGGCAAGCACTGGGGAGGAGGTCCAGGAGGATCCCCTGGGACTTGCTTGCTAGCTGGTCTCACTGGATTGATAGCCTAAAGGTTCAATAAGAGAACTTGTATCAAAAATAAAACAAATAAATAAAATAAAGTGGAAAGTGACTGAGGAAGACAAATGATGTTAACTTCTGTTCTCCACACATGTGCACTCATGTATACGCACCTGTATGTACACACACACACACACACACACACACACACACACACACACACACTAAATCAAGACCCCAACAGAAGTATATCATGTCACAAAATCACATCTCCAAGCCAGGATGAGACAAAGATCATGAGCTTATAAGTCTAAACTGATTTCCTCTCTAGAGAAAAAAAAAATGTAAACAGATATGCCTTAATTTAAAGAACCTGATGAGATTAGATGTATTCTGAGCCTATTTGAAACATCATACCCACACATGCTAGACACTGGAAGGCTATTACAACCTGCTGAGGGCACAGCTGACCCACAGGCATCCATGTGGTAACAATACTTCCTGATCCCCAATACCCACAAAGAACTGCTAGCCAGAAAAAAAAAAAAGCACTCCCAAATTTTAGATTCTGTCTCTATTTTAGCAAAGCAATGCGTGAATATAAAGAAGAATATAACCCTGTAAGGCTTGTGTGAAAAACACAATAGACCTCTCGCCCACCACCCAACTCCTTAACCCCACCCAAGGACAATATCTTCCAATTCCTCTTTATCTATTCAACAGCACATCTCCAAATAACACAGTGTAGTGCTATCTGAATTCTTGTTTCTTTTATCTATTTTTTTCCTCTTCTGTGCTGCAGATCAAACCCAGGTCCCTGTGCATGCTAAGCAAGTTCTCCACCACTAAACTACATCCACAGCACTTCCTTTCCTTCCCCTTCCCCCTTTCTTCTTTTCCAAAGTCTCAACATGTAGAGGGTGGGCTGGCTTCAAACTCCACTTTTCCTGCCACTGCCTCCCTCATGCTGAGATTATAGGCCTGCACCACCACATCCAGCCCCTTGAGTTCTTGATGGAGGCTCTCGCTGTCAACTTTCAGAAATGGAGGATTTAGCTCCCTATCACTGAACACCACGACACTCACCCACCACTCCTGCTCCAATTACACAATAATTGTGGCCATGCCACGCATCAATCTTTGCGCTGCTGTAACATTTCCATGTTTTTCTGTCTAATGCAACTTTTTGTTTTCCCTGGAGTTAAGAGCCATCACAGAACTGCTGGTTTATTCAGCTTTCTGTGTATCAATAGTCCATCCATACACTCTCCTCCAAGGGCATATATTCCTTCAAAGTGTATAAAAATACCACATGGCTTATCATTGTCTTCTAGAATTTTCCTACAATCTGCCTTCCTCCATCTGAACCCAGAAGGTGGGCAGGAGAGGCACTACTGATATCAACTTAACATCTCCCTTAACCATGGCTGGGACTCAGATATGATGCCCCAAGCAAGGTAAGGTGCTTGTCATGCTGAGGTCTTTGAAGTAAAGAAGCTTGAAGATCCTTCAAAGCAAAGTCTTTCTGACCTATTCCCATCAGATGGTCTCCTAGTCCTCTTTCTTCTCTGAAGACAGCTCCAGAAGCCAGAATTCCTCTTTCCCAGGGAAGGTCATAGAACCCTTTCTTCCCAAAGCCAGCCATAAAACCAAATAAGGTCATCCCCTCTTGAAACCCTCGATCCAGGGGTTCTTGGAGGCCACACAGCAGGGCCAGGAAGAAACTGATCATCTGGGCCTGGCTGGGTCCCTCTCCACATGTTTGTCAGTAGCTCAGACCCACCTGTCCACTCCCATTTCCAGTCAATGGCCAAAAACTTGTCCCTGGGTTTTGTTTCTGAAGGCTTCTGTATCATGTAAGATTCTTTTCTTTTTCTTTTCCCTGATTAGCCTGCTGTGTGATGAGAATTGGGAACAACACTATTAGTCTTTCCTGTGTTCTGCAGAATTTCCACTTCCAGGATGATGCAAAACATTTTTCCTCTCCCAGGTTCCTCTACTTAGATACCCAAGCATTCAGCAAAGATTTATCAAGAATGTCCCAGTGATAAGAACCACTCCGGTGCCAGAGCACAACAGAGAGGGATGAGGACCTGGACCTCCCACTAGAGCTCCTGCTTTGGTTTGCTCTGAAGAGATAAGGCCACCAAGAGCCATAATGTGACAGAAGATGGTCAGAGAACTTCAGAGTAGGGAAGGGACAGGTGGATACTTCCAGGAAATGAAATTCAGGGTGACAAGAAGTGCAAGCATGCAGGAGGTGAAGGGCATGGAACAGAGGGAACAGCCAGGACAGCTGAGAAAGGTCCTGGCAGAGAAAATGCCCAGCACACTGGGCAGTCTGTGCTCACAAGCAGAAAGTAGAGGAGAAGCAGCTTTGGACATAGTGCAAGAAAACTCAGGCAACTACAAGGAGCAGTGAAAACATGTTCCCAGTTACTTTTTAATACAGTGATGGATGTTTATTCAAACAGGGGAAAGTCTGTGTTCAAGTATTATCAGAGGTGCTACTTTCGGTTTCAATAAATTCCTCCTTTACCCAATGCCAGGTCAAGATCATAAACCCTTTCTCCTTCACTGCTAGAAAATTCATTCTCTACAAACTATGAATCTCTTGGAAAACTTGGGCTTTTCCTCAGGAGCTGACAGGCGAGCCTCACCACCCAGTCTATACTTCTTAGGATGTCCTGGAGTGACACCAAGGGCACCTCCTTTGATTAAGTCTAAGAACATGCTTCTTCTTATGCTCTCATTAAATTCAACTCGTGGAAACCCCACAAGTCTAGTAATGGTTTATCAGCCTTTAAAGTTCCATCAGTCATTTTACCTGTTTAATTTTTCAGATTTATGCACTTAAATTCAAGCTTCTCCCTTTATTTGACCAAAGTAGAAAAAGACCAAGAGAAGTAATGTCCAGATGTCTACGCAATGTCACAAGCCACCTTGTTGTGCTAGATTCGAGTTGTTGTTGGAAACAAAATCCACTAACAAATTCAACTACCTGAGTGGGTCCCCAGACAACACCATGCTGGGCTTACCTGGGTCAAAGCTGCCAGCAGGCTCGAGTTGAGCCAGCCTGGAGAGCCCCATCAATTCCACCAGGGGGTTCACTCAAGGCATGGGATGAAGGCTCCCACTCAAGGAGCCATGCACCAAACCCTGCAAAATGCCTTTGCTCTTTCCTTGATCGCTACAATGCAAACTTCTTCTACATTTAATTCAGAACCCTCATGTTCCTCAATTGTTCCTAAATGAGGTCGTGCTTTTCTCTTTTCAAGCCAAGCACACACAAGAATAGTTTGATATATGCTGCTTAATTCGAATTACTTTCATGGGAATCTTTGCTTTGGTAGAAATGAGGAAAAGGGGAGCCTGGTGTGGAATGCCTACAAGGTAGCTTTATTACTGCACCGTCTTAATGCTGAGGTGCACCTCCAGCTCCATGAACCAGATAAACTAGGCTCAGACCTCAAGTCCAGACTGGTAACCAATGGGATTCTTCTGACTCCAAAGCCAGCATTAGCCACTATCCTACCTTCTTTGACCCTGTTTAGGGGATCACTTAGCCAAGCACTCCAGAAATGCAGTGATATGAACAAGAGCATTCTACGCCACAGAAACATCAACGGTTTATTGAAACTAACTTGAAAATAGGCAACGTCTTTTAACAAAAAATACAATCCTTTGCAGCTGGGGCATATGTGGGCAATAATGTTTGGGGCTTAGAGTTACATTTAGAGTCCCAACTGGTTTAAAGGTTCCAGAGAGGCCAGGGAAGTGGGCAAAGATGGTGATGTTCTTTCTTCCTACTGCCTCCCACACACTGACTTCTCTGGCTCTTTGTTCTCCAAGGACAGACTAAACCTTCATAATAAATATTCCCAGAGGCAGGAGACGGTATCCAATTGAACAGTGTATAACTTTACTTCCTTTCCAGGGTAGCAAAACCACTTCTGTCAGCAGAGCTTGGGAAACACAAGATATTGCCCTCATCATGCTCTAGCCTGAGGAAGAGATGGCAGCCTCCCATAACTGCCCAGCCCTCCCCCAAATGATGGTTTCCAGGAGGTGGGCCTTTCTAGCCACCAGTCAGTGGCCCCATTCCTTCTTCCATCCCAAAGCAAGGGCTACAGAACAGGGAAAGGTGTGGGCAACTGAGGACTCTACTCTGCTTCCCACACACAGTGCTGAGACTGCCAGGTAAACAGGATGTCCACAGAGGCAGGGATGTTCTTGTCAGCTCAGCCTCAGTCCTCAGTCAGTTCCCACCCAATTAAAAAAAAAAGTGATCCATTATGTGTGGATTCATTCATGGATTCCTCCTACAAACATTTACTGAGAATATACTATGTACTAAGCACCATATCTGCCCTTATAAACAGTAATTTAATGCAGGAAAACTATGAAGAAGGCAAATAAATATACTGCATATGAGAAAGTGAGAAACTTATGGAGAAAAATGAAGCTGGAGATGTTAAGGGAGAAAGCGCATGAGAGAGAGAGAGAGACAGAGAGAGAGAGACAGAGAAAGAGAGAGAGAGAATAGGTAGGTAAGTAGGTAGATGGACAAACTAGCCCTAAATAAAACAAAAGCTTATGTGTATGAACTTGGACAGTCAGTGTCAGGTGAGCCCAAAGTGTACAACATTCCTAAATGGTCCTATGAGGCCCAGCTCAAGGAAAACATGGTAAATCTGGTTTGCTCAATTACTGCTGTTTGCTTCCAGATAAATACTCAAGATTAAATGTCTGGCTGCAGAGATGTTATCCTTGTACAATCAACAAGAGGCTCAGAAATTAACTGTCTTCTCTCTGTGGGCTTCCCCCACACCCTTTTTTGTTGATCTTGTGTCTTTAAGAAACTGCTGAGCTGGGCATAGTATCATACATCTATGACAATAGCCCTCTGGAAACTGAGGCAGGAGGATCATGAGTTTGACTGAGGCCAGTCTGGGTTATATAACAAGACCCTGTCTCAAAGAAAAACAAAGGGAAGAAGAAAGGGAGGGGGAAAAGTTTCTGCATATCCACAAGTTTAAGGCAAAGGAAACACCAAGGAGGCTCACAGACAAAGGTATTCCATCATGAGACCTACATTAAGAGGAAGCCACATCACTTCACATTCATTCAAAGAAGAATCTAGGCCAGGTGTGTGGGTCCACACCTTTAATTCTAGCACTTGGGAGGCAAGAGGTAGGATTGCTGTGAGTAGGAGCCACTCTGAAACTATAGAGTGAATTCCAGGTCAGCTGGGCAAGAGTGAGACACTACCTTGAAAAACAAACAAAAAAAGCAAAATAGAATCTAGATATGAGTTAGAAACTCCTTACAAGGAAAGCTGGCCTTAAGGAAACTCGGCCAGCCATTGACACGCAGCTTTCCCTACAAGTCCAGAGGCAGCTAGACAGCAAATAACCAGAAGGCTACAGGCCCCGCTCACCCGCCCTTCGGGTTCTTTCCAAAGCAGCACATGCATGGTCAGTGCGCTGGGACAAAGGAACGGAAGGATGAATGACGGACTTTGGGGACAAACTGTCCCTATGCCTCCAACTTAAAATCTCCAAGTTCTGTGCTCACCCTCTACCACATTAACAAAGTGCTCAGTGATCAGGGCGCAGACCCCTCTCCAGGCTCTCGGTCTCCGCTACACCTAGCAAGCAGGGCTCCACCAACTCCTCTCCCGAGTCTGGCACAGTCCCCACGGTGCTGCCCACAGAGGGGCCATGGCTTCCTGCATTCTACAGCGACTCGCCCTACCGGTCATCCAACGGCCTCAGCCCACTCCACCCAGATCCCTCCATGTCCACCGCCCACCCCCAGACCCCCGCCACCTCCCGGGCACCCGGGTCTCAGGAAGACCCTCCACCAACCCAGCAAACTCCTCCTAGACGGTGTGATCCTGGGCTCTGCGGTGAGGCGCATTCCTCAGTTTCCCCAGCTGACTGTCCTCCCAGAGGTCCTTCTCCAGACTGGCCCAACAACAGACAGCCACCAGCAACCCATCAACCTGGGCACACCATCTTGGATCATGACTTTTAGAGGGAAAATAAAGCCTTGTTTTGTCCCAACAGGAGACGAGAAAGGCGCGCTCAGCTTTGCCGCTACCAAGACAAGCCCGGGAAATGCGCTGCCTCAGTTTCCCCCGCGGCACAGGAACTGCACCTGTCCCCAGGGAGAGTCTGCCTCGTCCCCAGCCAGGACCCCACCTGGAGCCTCGGAGCGTCCGGATGGCCGGGGGCGGCCTGCCGGAGCCGCACCCGCGGGCACCGAGGCACCTGCCCCGCCGGCCCAGAGCATCGCCCCCGCCGGGCGCCCGCCCGCCCGCCCGCCCGCCGGCGGGACAGCGGAGGGAGGGAACCGGCCCGGCCCAGGTCCGCGCCTCCAGGCAGCCCGCCGGCCCGGCCGCCCGCGCCCCTCACCCGAGAGGCGGCCGCCCTCGCCGTGCCCGCGGCGCCGCTGCAGGATGAAGTAGCGGCTGCTCTTCTGGGTCACCCAGAGCTTCAGGGCGTTCTTCAGCAGCACCTCCTCGGGCTTGAGCCACATCGCCCCGCCGACCCGGCCGAGGATGCCCGGAGGAGGCGGGGCGGCAGCGAGTGGGGACCGCGGCGGGGCGGCCGGGCCGGCGCGATCGGGAGCCTCCAGAGCGCAGCGGAGCAGGTCGCCGGGCGCACAGGGCCCGGCCGCGGAGGCCCCGCCCATCAAGGCCCCGCCCCGGCGTAGGCCTACTCCCTGCGCAGGCCCCGCCCCCAGATCAGGCCCCGCCCCCTACCCCTCCTCTCCAGCCCCGGCCCCGCCCTCAGGCCCTTCGCGGCGAGCAGTTCCGGAGTGGAGACAGGAAGTCGGTCCCTGCGCCTGGTCCTCGGGCTCGTGTCCTGGGGCGTCCCCTCCGCTCGCGATGGAATCTGAGCCTGTCCGGGGCCCAGGAGCGAGGGAGCTCTGGGTAGAAGTCGTAGGCTCCCTGCACTCCAAGGAAAGTCATCTTGTTCAAGCTGCGGGGGCCCAGCACGCCAGGAAACTCATGTGTACGCTTTCCAAAAAGATATTTTTGCAAATAAACACACTGTAAATGCAAAATAATTGTGTATTTTAATATCCATTTTAAAAATAAAATCTACCTTAAAGATTTTAATTTACACAATTTTACATACAGAGCACTATATTTTATACCATTTTTTTACACAATGTGCAATGATATCAGATTGACATCCATTATTTCATACATGTATCATTTCTTGTAGAAGATGTCAACCTGCTCCACTGCGGTTTCTTTTTTTTTTTGGTTTTTCGAGGTCGGGTCTCGCTCTAGCCCAGGCTGACCTGGAATTCACTGTGAAGTCTCATGGTGGCCTTGAACTCATGGTGATCCTCCTACCTCTGCCTCCCGAGTGCTGGGATGAAAGGCGTGCGCCACCACGCCTGGCTTCCACTGCGGATTCTTCTAAGTATGCTGTAAGCCACTTTTAAAGCTTGTAGACCTGCTGGAGAGATTGCTTAGAGGTTAGGTTAAGGTGCCTGAGTTCCGTTCCCGGTATCCATGTAAAGTCAGATGTACAAAGTGGTACATACATCTTGGAGCGCCTTTGGGATGCTTGGAGGCCCTGGCACACCCATTCTTTCAATCTCACTTTTCCCTTTCTGCTCAATTTGGGAATAAATAAAAATAAAAAATATCTTGTGGCAAAGTCATCCAAATAACTCATCAAATGAATGCATGTAAACTTTGGTCCACATTGACAACCCTGATATGATTAGACTATGAATAAGTGTTTTTAAATTACTGTAATTTATGTATAACTTATAGTTTTATAGATAACTTATTATAACAGGTTATATATTTGCCTCATAGAATACATTAAATCATATGCCCATACATCTGCTCTTCAAATTTTCCTATGAACAGCTTACGTGTTTCCTCATCCATGAAGGACTTTAATAAAATCTTTGATGTATATGCACTTTGTATTTCCAATGCAAGTCATGCATTTAACTTTTTATTTTTCTATTTTTTTGCATTTAACTTTTTTAAATTATTTTTTTAATTTTATTTTGCGTGGGTATGCCGGGTTGAATCAGGGCCTCATGCATGCTAAGCGTATACTATACCAGTGAGCTACACCCTCCCTTGTAGGTATTTATTAACAATGTTTTATTATCACACAATGAAACACATCAATGAAAGTACATTACAAGTATATACAATATATATGAATTTTAGAAATGTGTTGAATTTAAAAATATATCCAACCCCTAGGCTACAAATAAAAAGATGCCATTTCTATACAGTCCATAAAGGAACCAAACTGAAAGCAGGGTTCAGGAGTACATACATATTATAGGTCTTTGTTGTTGTTGTTGCTATTTATTTGCAATGCTTTTAACTTTTTGAAAATCCAACTTTAGTAGTCAGAAGAAGAGGCTTGTGGCTGGCAGACTCTGTAACTAATCTGTGGTGGTTGAATTGTGGAAAAGGAGGTACAAGAGAAAAGGACCTTCAGAGACACCTCACCAAACATACTCTGGCCCCAAGAAAAGATGCTAGTCCTTAGCCTGAGGTCCTGGCCAGTCACATTAGGAGAAGGGAGTGGAGTGGGTCTTGGACACATCTGCCCCTGAGAACACCCAATCAGAGGGACATGTCCTCCCTGTGGCCACAAGCTCAGCAGAGCCTGGCAGTCTGAGAAGATCATAGGAGGAAGGCGCTCACGTGCCTGACAAGGACGAAGAATTCAGAACGACGGTGCACCTTGTGTTCAAAGCAGCAGGACAAACGCTGACTTATGCTAACGTGAACAGAACTGACAGGGGACTGACTGAACTCTCTTATCACAGGGGCGTGATGCTCTCAAAGTAAAGATAACAAGCAAACATTACTTTGACCTGACAGTATTAGAATATCATACTGTATGCCATAAATTGCACAGTGATCACATGCTAATAAAAATTGTCACCACAACTAGTGCCACACATCTGAAATCAAAGCACTCAGGAAGTAGAGGCAGAAGGATAATGAGTTCAAAGCCCACATGCCCTACATAGTGGTGGCCTACAGAATCCTGGCCTACTCAAATCCAACGTTGTCAGCCAGATAGTGGCTCACACCTGCAATCCCAGCTACTCAGAAGGCGTGGGCAGGAGAATTGTAGTTCCAAGGCCAGTGTGGGCAACTTTGCCAGACCTTATGTGAAAAGAACAATTGAAAAGGGCTGGCGACTATTAAGGTGCTTACCTGCAAAGCCTAATGACCCGAATTTAGTTACCCAGTACCCATGTAAAGCCAGATGCACAAAGTAGCACATGCATCTGGAGTTTGTTTGCACAGGCTAGAGGGCCTAGTATGCCCATTCTCTCTCTCTCTCTCTCTCTCTCTCTCTCTCTCTCTCTCTCTCTCTCTCTCTCTCTCTCTCTCTCTCTCTCTCTCTCTCTCTCCCTCCCTCCCTCCCTCCTTCCCTCCCTCCTTGCAAATAAATAAACAAAAATATATTTTTTTAAAGGGCTGGGGATATAACTCAGGAGCTGAGCATTTACCTAGCATGTATAAGGCTCCTGGCTTAATTCTCCAGTACCAGAAAAGTTATTAAAATATTTAAGGAAAATTAACTATTACTTATCCTGACTACTTATTCATTGTACACTATACACATGTATTGAATATCACACTGTACCCCATATGTTCATACAAGTAAAATTTTTGTAGTACTGGAGCTTGAACCCAGGGAATCACATATACTTGGCAAGTGGTCTACCACTAAGCTATATTCCCAGAACCAAATGAAAAGTTTAAAAAGGCGGGGGGAGCTGGGGAGATGGCTCAGCAGGTAAGAGGACTTGCTGCTTAAGCAGGGGGGTATGAGACCATCTGAATTCAATTTCCAAGCACCCATAAAAAAAGCTGGGCATAGGCACACAGGTCTCTAACCCTAGTTACATGCTGATGGAGAATCCCTGGGGCTCACTGATCGATGGCAGTTACAGGTGAGCAAGAGGGGGACACCCAATGTTCTCCTCTAGCCACCACCACCTGATCATGGTACCACGCATTTGAACACATGGGCATCCACCATCCACATCAGATGGCAAACCACACATACTGTACATGCACACAAACACATGCCAAAAAGAGAAGAAGAAACAGCTGGGAAGATGGCTCAGTCATTAAGCACTTGCCATACAAGCCAAATACCAACACCCACAAAAACGCTAAGTGCAGTGGCCTGTGCCTGTAATCCAATGCTGAGGAGGAGGAGACAAGGGATTAGGGTTTTCTGGCTAGCTGGTTTAGTCCAATCTGTGAACTCTAGATTCAGCGAGAGACCCAAAATAAGGTGGAGAGTAACTGAGAAAGACGTCTGACATCCACTTCTGGCCTCTCAACCAGGATCCACATGTGTACACCTGTGTATAAATATGCATACACATACACAAGTACACCCTCTTTTGACAGTTCAGGCTGAGAGAGAAAAAATATCACACACAAAATAGCAAACAGGCAGAGAGGCCAGCCTCATTCACCATTATGAAACTTCCTCTGGATCTGTAGCTTCAATAAATCCTTTCCTCCCAAAACTGGTTTGGAGGTTCATCCCAGCAGCATGTGGCTGACTATGGCAGATGCATTGGAGCTATTGATGCCCTTTGGAGAACTACTTTCAAGTTATCATTGTTGGTGTGAATTTTTTTCCTGTTCCTAGCTTTATTACTTCTCCTAATCATGACTTTGTGATTCTTTGTTTGCTTTATATAGGGTCTCAGGTAGACCAGGGTGTCCTGAAACTCACTGTGTACCCAAAGATAACTCTAAACTCCTGATCTTCCTGCCTCTACCTCCAAGCACTGGGATTATAGGCATGCATCACCATGCGCAGTCTATGCAGTTCCAGGGATGGAACTCAAGGCTTACTGCATGTTAGGCAAGCATTCTGAGATATATCCACAAGCCCTTTGTTTCCTCCAAGAGGAAATCAATACTATATGGACAGAGCAGTGACTCAGAGAGCAGGTTCTGCTCCCCTCGTGGCAGCCCCTGTATAGTGGGATTGACAATGGAGCCTCCTCTGTGTCCCCAGAGGCCACGGGTCCTGCCATCCACTGTGCACAACATCAGTCACAGGAAGCCTAAAATAAAATGACATGCTTTTATTTTTTAAATTTTATTAATTAGAAACTTTGTTGTAGTGCTATCCTATTAAAGCCCCTTCTCAACACCCCCATTCCACTGAGGGCCCTCCTGGTACTGGTATTCACCATGGGATTGTGGGATATGAATGCAGCAGTCCATCACTATAGGGGGTGGGGGCAATGCCTCAGGAGAGCGTTCTTATAATCTTTCTACCCCTCTTCGACAATGTTTCCTGAGCTTTGGTAGGTGTGTTAGAAATCTACTTGAGTGTTGAGCTCTCTGCAACTCCTGATTTCCACTTTGACACATTTTGAGTGTCCTCGGTGTCTGTCACCATCTCCTTAGTGCAGGTTGTCAGGCTGACTGTGAGAGCAGCACTCATGGTAAACTCATCAATTCCTCTGTGGTTTCACCTGGACCCTGGCTGATGTGTAAGAGGTGGCTCACCTCATGATAGGCAGTCAGCTATCCTTTCTTATTATTTTGATGGCTTTTGGTTCTCCCTGGGTTTTGCTGCCTTCTGAAAGAAAGAGAAAGAAAGAAAGAAAGAAAGAAAGAAAGAAAGAAAGAAAGAAAGAAAGAAAGAAAGAAAGAAAGAAAGAAAGAAAGAAAGAAAGAAAGAAAGAAGGAAGGAAGGAAGGAAGGAAGGAAGGAAGGAAGGAAGGACAGAAAATGGATTCTCCAACCAAGAGTGAGAAGCTGACATGTTTTAAGGGACTAGTTGAGTCAAGAAATATCATTGAGTGTGTTCCACAGTCTGACACTGAAAATTCCTATAATCCAAAAAGAATAAATCGTGCTTCTTGGCTTTATATCTTACAACAGAGAAGTTCCCCAAAGATAAAGATAAAATCAGGTACTCAGTACTATGTTACATTTTCAAAAGGTATCTTACTTATTTATCACAATAAATTTCAGGTGAGAAAACTCAGGCCACAAAAAAGTATAACACTTAGTTTCTATCCCACATTGGACAAGATTTGCTTGGAAGCTTGGCCAAGTCCCAGGTCACTGCCTTTTTCCTTGGTAAGCACTTTAAGTTGCATTCATCCTAGTCACAGAACTGGAATAACATCATGTTCCCCCCCCTTAACATAGCTTCCAATAAAAATGGAAGCCTTCATCCTCACCCTCATCTTCCTTTCCTAAAATCAGCCAAATAGCAAGAGGGCAGACCGGGATTTACACTTCTGCTTTTCCTGGTTCCCAGTGTGCAGCCACAGGCATTCCTGTAGCTTTTTACAACTTCCGTTTCTTCCCCAGGGCAGATGTTTGTCATTGCAGCATCACAGGGCTTAAAGGAGATAACCTGTCAGACACCTACTACAGGTGCCCTATGTACATCTACCTAACAGCATCATTACCTCTGGGTTATCCTGGCATTAGCCCTAGGTGCACTATGACATGTCTCGCTCTGCCTGCACTTCTCCAGTTGCTTTCAGATCCTGAGGACTGAAGGACCTGCCCCAGCCATTTTCCAAGCCAGAGGCCAGCACCCAGGAGAAGAGAATGGTAAGGCATAAACAGTGACACAATGTGCCAAATGACTGTTCTGAATAGATTTTAGTCAGTCTGGATCATTAGGTTTGTTTTAGTAAATGTCAGAAGCCACCACTGGTTTGAGGTAGATGAAGGCTATACTAATCTCTCCTACTCAGTCTTATCTGTTCAAGGGAGATAATTTATTTAGATGGACGCAAGCTACAGGTCAAATTTTGCTGCACCTGTGAGTGTGTATTAGACATTTACTAGGAATAGAGCCCATGTGCTCTATATTCTGTTTTAGAAGCTCCTGAAGTCCCAGGTCTCTGACCATACCTCGAATTAAACATTGATGCAAAGCAAAACCATAAGAATGTTCTGGAAGTCACTTGGTAGCTGGCATTGAACAACAGAATTCTGTGATCCAACCAACATAGGACCATTTAGATCTGGCCTTTGATGTCATTCACAATGGTGAGGGACAAAGACCTTGTTCCATGTTATCCAACCCACCTTCTCAAACACCATGAATTTCACCAGTAAAATCTCTCCTGTTGGTATGTGGGTGTATCAGTAGTAAGGGGCATATCTAGAATGCAAGAGGCCCTGGACTTGAGTCCAAGCAGTACATACAAATCCCTCTTCTGGCATCCACTAGTCTAATTATCAAACACTTTGTTGATTTTGTTAAGCAACACCTAGAATGTGGGCACTGACTCCATGTGCCCTAACCACTCCCAGGAGTGTTGGTGATAGCTGGTACTGTGTTCAGAGAGTGGCTGAAAACCATGTAACCAAACATGTCACATTGTAGCCCTCATTAAAGAATCTTAAGGCAATTTACAGTCTGCACATCAAGGACTCTCTTCCCTACAAAAGTCATGGGCCTCTATGTTGTGGCCCAATGAAATCAGTCTCTGATACAGCAGAAGGGTCCCCTGTCATTCCGTTAGGCTGGGACAGTGCTGTATGCCCCTGAAATGTACGGTACTCATCTGCCCTCCATCTAATTCCTTTGCTTCTTTCTATACTCACATTAGAAATGTTAGAAGAAGCACTGGGAAGATGGCTCAGTGGTAAAAGGTACTTCCTTGCAAAGCCTGCCAGCCCAGGTTCAATTCCCAAGCCACCCACGAAAAGTATCTGGCATTCATTTGCAGCACTAAAAGAGGTCCCGGTGTGCCCATATGTGCTTACACACACACACCCCACACATAAATAAATAAATAAATAAATAAATAAATAAATAAATAAATAAATAAATGTTAGAAGGTTTACAAGGGTCTGTCATAGGTCAGCCACATGTCACTGGGATGAATCTCCAAACCAGGCACAATTTGGGGGAGGAAAGTATTTATTGAAACTACAGATTGAGGGGAAGTTCCGTAACAGCAAAAGAGGCTAGCCCTCTTTCACAGGCCCGAGCAGAGAGAAAAACCCATCACCTACACCACACACAGAGAACAGGGAACAGGCAGGAGGACCAAGAAGAGAATATCTTCCCCTTTATATAGCCTTAGGGTGGGGTCTTGCAACCCTATCCCAGATTTAATGGCTTCCCGAGTCTCTGGAATTTCCTTCCTGCATAGCTCACACAGGAAAGGATGTTTACTTCTAGCTTCTTTAAACTTCTTTACATCCTGCCCTCTACTGAGAGGCTGCCTTCCTGTAAACATCCTGAGAGACCTACCCAAGATAATTAAAAAGACCCAAGTTGACAACAAAACCTAACCATCACAGGGTCCAACAAATGTACAGCTGGTGACCAGGTCAAAGAAAATCCTCTTCCCAGAGCCTGTGTGATCTCGCCTGGCTCTTTTCCCAGTAGAAACAAAGTATCATGAGAACATCAAAGTGAGATCAGAACTCGGGGGAGGAGGAAGAAAATCTGGGGTGTGATAGTACATGGCTGTAATCCCAGCACTGAGGAGGCTGATGCCAGAGGCTCTCAAATTGGAAGCCAGACTGGACTTCATAGTGAATCCTGTCTCAAAAATTTGATGCAATGGTTATGAACCTATAATTTGTCAGGAAAATTTACAGTTAGTATGGACAGATGAGCCATGTCATATGTCAAATGCTTTCCCCTTTTATAACCAGTATGTTTCATTTCTTTATAAAACTGGGAACATGCGCTAATAACCCTCATGAAAGAGATGGCCTTCTCATTTATACCAAAATAGTTCTAAGCCAAAGGTCAAAACCTTGACATGTTCTCTAGTTCTGACAGGTTGCACATTTACAGTTGACTCAGATCTGCATTATTTTTGGGGGGCGGGGTTGTAGTGTTGGAGACTGAACTTTGAACATGAACCATATTATACCCTGTACCCTCAGCCCAGCATTCTAGTTCAGTAGTATGCTTCTCAAATTAGAAAAAGAACAGTCTGATCAATTAAAAATATCTTCAGCTCTTTTTTTGCCTATTCACTTCTTTTGAACTTCCTGGTCCCTGCTCTGGTAAGCAACCCCCTCACCTTAGCTGAGATGAAGAGGGTAGGGGACCCCTACTCCCCCATGGGCTCTCTGCCCCTTCTTGACTTCCACATGGCAGGAGCTCTCTGCACTTTTTTTCCCTTCTCTTAACCTAATAAAGTCTAAGTCTTGAAAAAATATCTTTAGTTGACATGGATGCACATGCCTGTAATCCCAGTACTCAGGAGGCTGTGGCTAGAGTATTGCTGTGAGTTCAAGACCAGTCAGAACAGAAAGAAAGAAAGAAAGAAAGAAAGAAAGAAAGAAAGAAAGAAAGAAAGAAAGAAAGAAAGGAAGGAAGGAAGGAAGAAAGGAAGGAAGGAAGAAGGAAATTTAGCTAGTCCTAGGGTATAGTTTGGTGATAGAGTACTTGCCAAGCATGCCAGGGCTGTTGGTTTAAACCCCAGCATTATGCCCAATTCTTTTTTTAATTTCAGGAAACTAGAATTATCACAAGGTAGGAGTTACATTCCTACTCTCCTGAAAGCCCAGAGCCTAACCTAAATTATTTTTTATTTTTAATTACCCAAATCTATTTAAAAGTATTTATGTCCAAATTATTTTGTAGCAGAGGTGAATGGTACACGCAAGTCTATTACTTTATTGAAAACAAGCTGAAGGTTTAATTCCCCACCTGTAGAAAATACCATGTAAGAAGAAAGGGAAATTTAGGAGCTTCCAGAGCTTGCTGTCTGATGTGGTAATCACTTGCCCTGTGTAGCCATTTCGACTTCTTCCTCTTTGTGATGTGCTCCTGCTATGTAGATCAAGTTGACTTGAAGATCATTCGGTAGCTGAGGCTGGCCTCAAACTCGCAGCAATCCTGCTGCGTCAGCCTCTGAAGCACTAGGATCACAGGCATGAGGCTCCATGCCCAGCATCTATTTCAGCACCTCCCGTCCAATGCTGGGTAAGTGCTTTACCACATCCCAGCCAAGATTTCAGGTTCCATTTCTGTCATACCTGAATAACAATGTTTCAGTAAACATGGACTGTATCTGTGATGGTGGTCCCATAAGATTATAACACAGCTGAAAGGTCCCCCTCATGTAGTAATACGCCATCATAATGTGTTGGCATAATACATTAATCACATGTTTTAGGTGATGCTGCTATAACAAATCCACTCTGCTGCCAGACCTCTGAAAGTATGGCCTATGCATGATTAAAGTGATACCTGATAGCAAGAAACAAGCGTGGATGCTGCTTTATGCATTGGCTAGCCTCTACATTGCAGTTCATATTCTAGAAGTGGTGGCGCACGCCTTTAATCCCAGCACTCCGGAGGCAGAGGTAGGAGGATCACCATGAGTGCAAGGCCACCCTGAGACTACACAGTGAATTCCAGGTCAGCCTGGGCTAGAGTGAGACCCTACCTCGAAAAAACAAAAAACAACAACAACAAAAAACACAAGACAATTTCCCAGTGATGCAGGATTTGATGGTTCATGAGGAGTCCTCCAAAATTATGAACCCCAAGTTTGGGTCCTGTCCTAAATTTAATAAAGAATTGCTAAGGATGGACTCAAGAAGGATAAATTATGAATTGTTCAGTTTATTTAGGGGGAAATCACAAATTGACTAACTGTGGGATTTATTTAATGAAGATTAGGATCTAGGAAGGAAGACTGGAGCAGAGTGATAAAATGTAGGAAGTAGGAAACAGACTGTTGTAGTCAACCTTCTCTGTTGCTGCGCAGAAAGAACCCAAGCAAAAGCAGCTTGTGGAGGAATGGGTTATGGACTCGAGGGGAGACTCCATCCTGGTAGATAAAATGATGCCATGAGCAGAGGGGTGGACATCACCTCTGCCACAGCACCGCAAACAGCGGCAGGAAGGTGTGCCAAACACTGGCAAGGGGAAGCTGGTTTATAACCCCCATAAGCCCGCCCCCAACAACACAGCTCCAGCAAGGTTATAAAACCCAAACTGCCATCATCCGGATTGATCAATCAGAACATATTCATTTGTTTGTAGGGGACACCTGGATCAAACACAATAACACAAGCTCTCATGTGGAAAGTGATGCATAATGTATAAGGTTCATTTAAGAAAAAAATGATGTTTTATGGACAAACTGAAGTAGAGCCATAAGCACGTGGAGGTGAGTTAAACTGAGACTTCAAGGGAAGACTGAATAAAGCAATAAGCACACCCACCACGACTAAGGGAACTGCGCAGAAGAGGGGGCAGAAAGATTGTGAGAGCCGGGGTGAGGGAGACTATCCAGAGGCATGACACCCCTCAGTAACAACACACTTGGGCCAGGAGGACCGGGCTGAGTACTAGGCTATCCATGGTCCCCTGCCCCAAGGACTGATCCAGACGACCCATGGAGGAGGAGGATATCCAGCTGATTAGGGATGGAGAGGTGAGGCATTGGGGATAACAACTCATTTTTTGCCCACTAAATAATGTAACTCATTATGGACAATAAATATATATTTTTAAAAAAAATAAGCATATAGTGGGAAGTTAAACTGAGGCTTTCAAGGAGAGATTAGAGCCAAGAGCAGGTGGAAGGTAGAATTAGGTGCATCTCTAGGGAAACTGAAGAAGCACTTAGGACACCTGCCATATGCTTTCTCTTGGGGGAAAGTTAAGAGGGCAAATGGTGAGGCTCCAGGAAGAACAGTGAGGGAAAATATCAAATCAGAGACCAAGAAATTCAGAGGAGAAATGAGTAGTGAAGGGAGTTACTCTCATGGTTACCCCAAGTTTAAAGAAACTACAGAGGTAGCAGGCCTGTATTTAGAAGAGGCACCCACGTGGTAGGTCTGGAGTGTAAGGGAATACACACATGGTAGAGTCAGAGACCAGAGGAAAATCATACATGGAATTCAAGTGAGAAGTTACCCCAAACTATAAAGCAGAGGCAAGCTGACGGGCTCCCCAGACCAAGAAACAGTTTTATGTTCTCGCCCACCACCACCACCCAGCCAGGTGAGGGGGAGCCAGATTCACGTGTGTCCCCGTGGCTACGAGAAGAGAGGCAGGCAGAGCAGAGCAGGGTGGGGGGCATGGAGGGAGTGACAGGAAGAAGAAGCAGCCTGCATAGGCAAGGGGAAGAACAGATTGGTTTGTAGATTTGGAGGGCAGACCCCAGAGCCAGCCCACCCGAGCCAGTGCACTTGGGCTGTCTATCTAGGTAGTGTGCTAAACTGTGAGCAACAGGGGCGTTGTAGGTCAACCCTGATCAGACTCAGTTCCAGTTCTGTCCTTGTGCCAAGGCCAGAAGGCATGTGGCATCTCCTGCTTCTCTCTGGGCCTCAAGCTCTAACTGAAACTGCCTTAAAAAGCCAGCTTTCTCCCATGCTCCCTCACCAGCTCTAGAAGATATGAATGTCCTACATAGCAAGGTCCTACTTTCAGTGACAAACTCTAAAGGCCCAGTTTGTGGTATAAAGCCTCATGAAAGACCCATGTCAAAGCACATTACCACCTGTTTCCTAGGACCCAGACTAGGAAGATTATCCTACACTTTTCCAGAGAGATATGGTCTTGCTCTATCTAGCCCAGGCTGACATGGAATTCACTATGTAGTTCCAGGCTGGCCTCAAACTCAGTGATCCTCCTACTTCTGCCTCCCAGGTGTTTGGACTAAATGCATGAACCGTCACACCTGGCACCTTTATACTTTTTGAGAAAACACAGAAACCAGAGAATAGTGGAGCAAAACCTTCAAATGCCTGAGGTAGAGTAACTTTTAAGTCAGAAATTCTATACCCATCTGTATCAGTTCCCTTTTTAAGTGCTTTTTTTACTATTCTTGTCAGAATACCTGACAAGAAATACCTTCAGGGAGAATTGCCTGGCCTCAGAAGCCTTTTGGAACCTTGATATCATCCTCTTACTACCGTGTCTTTCATTTCTGCACAGCCAGTACCACAGGTTGAGATATAGCCTGGCTCCCTCAGACCACAGCTGCAGTGGCTTCTGTGTGTTGACCCTCAGAAACATTTCTCTAGGTGGTTGTTTTTGAGCATGGAATTCTTTTTTTAAGCAGAGTCTCACTCTAGCCAAGGCTTACTGAAACTCAGTCTAGCCCAGGCTGGCCTCAAACTTACAGAGATCCTCCTCCTATCTCAGCCTCCTGAGTGCATGAAATTCTTTCAGAAGAATTCTCAGTTCAGGGTTCCATATTTCAAATGAACTATAATTTTTAAGAGTTGGAGGCTTTAAGAGGCAAAGTCTGACCTTCAGGACACCTTGTCTAGTATCCTAGCATAGAGCAGGAGACTTCCTTTGAAGATTGCTAGTCTCTTTGACAATTACAGGTGCTTTATCTGCATCTCCTCATCCATAATTTGAAATTTACATGGACTTCTTGCCAAATTTCACATTTTTCTTCTCTCTTTCATTGTAGATCTGAAGTGAGTAGTAGTCACGGAATAGTCTGACTGCTATCCCGAGACTCTTAAAAATCCCCCATCAAACAAATTAGTCTGTTACTTTTGAATTCAGCCCAAGTCATGTTCTCAGTACATGGACAGAATGAAGCCAAGATTATTATTATTAGTAGTAGTAGCCCTGCAGCAACACCCCACGTGCCCACCTATAGAAGGGTGCCTATGCCAGCAATGGGTTGGAA
This sequence comes from Zapus hudsonius, assembly GCA_004024765.1. Lineage (NCBI taxonomy): Eukaryota > Metazoa > Chordata > Mammalia > Rodentia > Dipodidae > Zapus > Zapus hudsonius. The sequence goes on from PVHP010006143.1 coordinate 49,189, forward strand.
TGAATGTTGGGTGTCCCTCTCCATTGCTCTTCCTCTTCTTCTGGTGTGTGTGTGTGTGTGTGTGTGTGTGTGTGTGTGTTGTATGTGTAGTGTGGTGTGGTGTGTGTGTGTGTGTGGTGTGCTGTGGCACCCCAGAGGCTCACTCACAGTGGGATATTCTTGCTTGTGGTGGCCTGCTTCATCACTTTTTGGCTGTCTTATTTGAGCCAGAGTCTTCTTTTTTACTGCGTCCAGAATGTGAGGGGCTCTGACAATTCTCAGGTCTCTGCTCCCCTGTGAGACTGGGGTTATAGGCACATGTGACCATACCCAGCTGTTTACTTGGCGTCTGATAATTCAAACTCGGGCAGTCTCAGACCTCCCCAGACCCTCATGCCTACACACAAAGTCCACCGAGCTGGAGTTTCTTACTGCTCCCAGAGCTTGCTTTTGTTCCACGAGTTCTGGCAATTCTTGGGTCTCTGCCCCCCAAGGGGACCAGAGTGATGCCTAACTCTGGTTAGGCATGTGGGACCTGGGCATTTAATTCAAACTGTCTTTTCTGGCCTCCTGAGACCCCCACACTTGTATGGGAAGTGTCCTTAACTGTTGAGTCTTCTCTCCAGCCCAGTGACAGATTTGCTTGAAATGATCACGAATGGCTTCAACCCACTTCCCAATAGTCCTTGTTCCACTCACCCTCGTGAATTTTGCACTGATTCCGCAAGCTCCCACCAGAGTGGCCCATGAAGCCCTGCTCACAGTATGCTAGAGCTTTTCTAACCTGTGTGTTCACACCCTTCCACATTCCTCCCCAAACCAGTTACAAAGGCCTAGGAACTATGTGGTCAGGTTTACCACCACAGAAGTGACCCCTTGGGGCCAGGTGTTCAAACTCATGAGCCCTGTGGACATGTCACGTTCAAATCACAGTGCCAGTCAAGTGATTAACCAACCCCAGAGAGAGATGTGGGGCTCAGGAAGCACACCCTCTGTTGCACAAACTGCAAAGGGATTTTACTGTCCTTAGGACCTTTATTGAATCTTTCCCCTGAAGACAAAGCTACATAGAAACCCGAGACAGGATGATGGTGGAACACAAAGATTACTAGAAAGCTGCTGCAATGACACCGGGTTGCTTCAGGGACCCAGATGAGAACGTTGCTCCTCTCTGTGACAGGCCTTTAACTCACTGGGTTCGTGCACAGGACAGCGACTTTTGTCCCCATCTTGCCGCTGTTCTTTGTTTTAATCACTTGGTTCAAGAGATCTTCCCACAGCTCGTGGTAAATTTGCCAAACAATGAGCCAGGAATGGTGGTGCACACCTATAAGCTCAGCACATGGCAGGCAGAGACAGAGGATCATGACTCTCAGGCATCATCTCAAAAATACAAAACCAATATATCTTATAAAATTGTGCATTACTCTGTTAAATGTGAAATTTTAGAAGACTTAAAGAATATGCAGGATCTGAGAAATGTATAAAATAAATTTGGGGGAATGTTTAAGAGATGAATATTATTTTTTTAAAAGCACATTTGTAATGTATTTGTAAGCAGCCACAGAGGAAAGAGAGATGGAACGGGCATGCCAGGGCCTCCAGCTGCTGCAAATGCACTCCAAATGCATGGGCCACTTTGTGCATCTGGCTTTACTTTGGTACTGGGAAATTGAACCCTGGTCATTTGGCTTTGCAAGTGCCTTAACTGCTGAGCCATCTCTCCAGCCTCAAGATTGCTATTTTTTAATTTCAGAGCCGAGAGCTCTAATTTTCTCATTTTACCCCTAAGAGAAGAGTCAACTCTGACTATCTATTTTATTTATTTAGGGCATGGAAAAACCAAGAGATTCTTACCGATTACTGATAACCCACCTCTGGTAATGCTGGTTCCTGTTTGAGCTTGGCACACGCTTATTGTATAGCTATGTGCATGCATAGAGCCTTACACGGTTATTTTCATGTGCTGGGGGTCACACTCAGGTCCTCATGCTGGTACTTAAGTGCTCTCACCACTGAGCCGTCTCCCAGCCCCAAGTTGCAATAGTTGTTTGTATACTCTAGATGCAAATCCAAATTAGTCTTCTCAGGCTACTAAAACAAAATATTAAAGAAAGAGTTGTTAAACAAGCCGGGCGTGGTGGCGCACGCCTTCAATCCCAGCATAGGAGGATCATGAGTTCAAGGCCACTCTGAGAATAGTGAATTCCAGGTCATCCTGGGCTAGAGTGAGATCCTACCTGGGAAAACCAAAAAAAAAAAAAAAAAAAAAAAAGAGTTGTTAAACAACAGAAATCTCTTTTTTTCACAGTGGTGGAGGCTGGAATAACAAGATCAAGGTTTTGATAAGAACAGTTTCCGATCAGACCTCTCCCCTTGACTGGCACATTTTGGTCTGTCTTAACAGACTTTTGCTGGCTGTGTCCCTATGTGTTCTTAAGTGTTGTTTCCTCTTAGTAAAGGCATACCAGTCTTCTTGGATGAGGGTCCCACCAAAATGGATTTAACCTCAATTGCCTTTTTTAGAATTTTTTTATTTTTTTAGCCCAGGCTGACCTAGAATTCACTACATAATCTCAGGGTGGCCTTAAACTCCTACCTTTGCCTTTTGGCAATAGTCTACCTTTGCCTTCCAAATGCTGGGATTAAAGGTGTGTTGCCACCACACCTGGCTTAAATATTTTATTATTTTTTATTTTATTTGAGAGAGAGAAAAAAAGAATGGGCATGCCAGGGCTTCTAGCCACTGCAAATGAACTTCAGATTCCTTGGTCACCTTCTCATCTGGTTTGTATGGGTACTGGGGAATTGAACCCAGGTTGTTGGGCTTTGCATGCAAGCACCTTAACCACTGAGCTGTTTCTCCAACCCCTCTTGATTGCTGTTTTAAAGGCATTATCTCCAAATATAATTTCATTAGGAGCTAGGGTTTCAATGTACAAATCTGAAGACAGCATAATTCTGTCTGTTTCAACCTGAGATCAGGTAATTTATAAAGCATAGATGGTTATCTGGTTTACAGGTTTAGAGGTTGAGAAATTCAAGAACATGAGTCTGTTCAGCATCTGGGAAGGTCCTCATTTTCCATCATACTGTGGCAGAGGGCATCACATGGTTTATCAGTTACTTTTCCATTACTGGGACGAAATACCCAACCAGAAGCAGCTTGGGGAAGGAAATGGATTATTTCAGCTTAGTTTCAAGCAGGAGTTTCATCACAGCAGGAAAAGCATGGCAGGAGCTCACAGCCAGCATCACACCCTCATGATAGCAGGGAGGAATCACAAAGAGCAAAACCATCCTGGGGGGCTGGATTGAAAACTCTCAAAGCCTGCTTAGAGACACAATTCCTACCTTGATTGTGAGAGCTAGTTTCTTTTAAGAAAGTCACTAATGTCATCTTGGGGGGAGGATATCTTCATGAATTTATGTAATCTCGACTTCCCAGAGGCCCCACTTTTGAATATCATGGATGTGAATTTTAGCATCAAGTTTTCAACACGAGATCTATGATATGACAAGTCATTTCCCACTGTGGTTTCTTTCCCTCTGTGATGGTTAAGTTTTGTTGTCAACTTGATCTTTTTAATTATCTTGGGTAGGTCTCTCAGGATGTTTACAGGAAGGCAGCCTCTCAGTAGGGGGCAGGATGTAAAGAAGCTCAAAGAAGCTGGAAGTAAACATCCTTTCCTGTGTGGGCAGTGCAGGAAGGAAATTCCAGAGACTCAGGAAGCCATTAAGTCTAGGATAGGATTGTAAAACCCCACCGTAGGGCTATATAAAGGAGAAGAGATTCTCTCCTTGGCCCTCCTGCCTGTTTGCTATTGTGTGTGTGGTGTTGGTGATGGGTTTTTCTCTCTGCTCAGACCTGTGAAAGAGGGCCAGCCTCTTTCACTGTTTCGGAACTTCCCCTCAATCTGTAATTTCAATAAATACCTTCCTCCGCCAAACTGTGCCTGGTTTAAAGATTCATCCCAGCGGTGTGTGGCTGACTGCGACACCCTTCTTTCCTCTTTCCTTTCCTCTTTCTTTTAACTTTCTTAGTGGTATCTTTTGAAGCACAGATATTTTCAATTTTGATTAAAAACACTTTCTGAAGCATAGTCTCACTCTGTGTCCCAGCTGGCCTCACTATCATGACCCCCCTGCGTTGACCAAATCTTATCCTTCTTTTTGGAGATTCACTCCTAAATGTCTTACAATTTTTTTTGAGTCTGTCCGTGGGGATGGGTACAAGGAAGTTTTGCTCAATGCCAGTCCTGCTGAGATGGGGGATGCTGGTTTCAGTGGCCAGCCCATGGGGGTGGGAGTCAGGGTAGGTGGAGCTGGGAAACGCCTACCGAGTTAGCTCTCCGTGCCCTCAGTAGCAGAGCCAATAGTTAATGCCCAACACTAAAGAAACACTAATTCTCTTATAGGAGTGATCATTAAGCTTCACCCACAGTTTCCTGCCAGATTTCCACTGCTTTATCCTCATTTTCCTTTCCTTTTGCCCACTGCTTTCCCACACAAGCTCACTCGTGACCCAGAGAAACAAGCTCTAGCCAGCCTCTCTCAGGTGAATAAAACAGAAGAGAAACAGAACTGTTTGTGTTCACTTGAAGGCTGCCAGTAGAGGCCTTCCTCTAGCAGTGTGCACACCAATTGCACCAGCCAGCATGCTGTACAATCTAAGCCTCTTCCTTAAAAAAAAAACAAAACCAAGCCTGGGCTGGAGAGATGGCTCAGCAGTTAAGGAGCTTGCCTGCAAAATCTAATGACCCAAGGTTTATTCCCCAGTACCCATGTAAAGCCATATGCACAGGGGCACGTGCATCTGGAGTTTGTTTGCAGTGGTTAGAAGACCTGACACACCCATTCTTCTCTCTCTCTCTCTCTCTCTCTCTCTCTCTCTCTCTCTCTCTCTCTGCAAATAAATAAAATAATAATAAATAAATAAATACCAAGGTAAAAAATGGCCCCTAAAGACTGAAGTACAGACACTTATTGTGTTTTCTGTCAGTTTGCAGAACTTCTGACCACGTTGACTTTTCCCAATTTGGCCTTTGCTGATTTCTGCATGTGTTAAATACAAAGAAACCACAAAATGGCCTAACAACCTCAAAAGGAGAAAGTTAGACAATATGAAAGTTAGGCAACCCATGACCTGATGACTGAAAGCTGACCATCTGAAGAATCAAGACGGCTTTTTTTTTTTGAGTTTTATATAAGAACCGAATTAAATCTAGTTTTATACATTCTATTTTTGGAGGAGGGAAAGTGCTTCACACTGTACCTCTGGGTGGCTGGCCTTATATTTGCAATGTAGCTGATGATGGCCTTGAACTACCAATCCGCCTTCCTCCTTCCACTTCCCAAATGCTGGGATTACATACATTTGCTACCACACCCAGAAGCTTAAGCCGCTTCTTTATGCGACTGGGTTACTGAACTCAAGCTGGCAGGCTTTGCAAGCAAGTGCCTTTAACTGCTGAACCATCTCCTCAGCCCCTTAAAACTATTTCTTAATTATATGCTAAGTCAAACTATTAGGGCCCACCAGCCACTTAGGTAATGTCTGGTTTGGCAATAATATCTAGGTGTAACCCATAGTTAATTTATTAAAGATCACTCTCTGTTACAAAAATTCCAATTCCCAAAATTGATCTCCAAACACTAACATATCTTTACGAAAAGGCTAGACGATGGGGGAAAAGCAACAACTCTAAAAATACTCTAAGCTTAAATACACAAGACTTTTTCTAGCATTGCATAGATGGGCCTGAGGGTCATTTAGGATGCTTCTCAGACTCCTCCAAGGACCAGCATATTTGAAGTTGTCATGAGCACCAGGCTGGGTCATACTTCCTTGACAATCGTATAAGTAATGTTTTGCTCTTGCTGTTCAGAAAACTGTTTATGGACTGCATTTTCATTCACAGGACATCTGGCCCAACGTCCTCCCAGAAGAAGAACTTGGCTTCATAAACAGATTTACAGAGATTCACATTCGATTCTAAGAAATGAACCTCTCCTGCCTCAGGGCTTCAACTTATTCATGGCTCATGAACCCAGGAACTTGGAGAGAGGCCATCCTCTGTGTGGTGGTTTAAATGTAAAATGTTCCCCATAGACTCCTGTGTTTGAATACTTAATCCCCAGTTGGTGGTCTAGTTTGGGAAGATAGTGGATGGCACCATTAGAAAATGTAGGGAGTGTGTGTCACTGGGGTGGGCATTGTGGTGCTATAGCCAGGCCCCATGCACTGTTCACTCTCTCTGCATCCTCCCTGCTGATGTGACTGTGTGATGCAGGCATTTCTGCTCCTGCCATGCTTTCCCAGCCATGATAGATGCTCCTCTCTGGAACTGTAAGCTGAATTAAACCTTTTCCATGCCTAAGCTGCTTCTGGTCTGCTATTTTTTTCACAGCAATGAGAAAGCAACTGATACATTCTGCAAGCTTGGGAAATTCCCAAGGGCTTTGGACACTGGGAGCTAAGCTGAGCTTCGAGCTCTGGTTTTCTTCTTCCAGTGTGCCCAGTTGGAATAAAGCTTCCGGAGAGACACTGCTGGCTGTTCATTAATCACAGGTCCTCCAACTTCCTGGACTGAAGGCCCAACAACATTCCACAGCCTCCCCTCATAGCCATGAGACCAAATGCTCACCTGTCTCTCAATACAGGTGAAAGGAGAAGAAATGACAGTGACCTTTCCAGGCCTGATCTGCAAAAAGCTTCCAAAGAGCTCTTTTCCTGCTTCCTTCTAACTGGGACTGTACCACCAAAGCCTCTTTGGATATCAATATGGAAGATGGCTTGGTTGTCATAGGACAGAGTAGAGAGAGCCCTGTTGACCCGGACCCCCATGACGGGTTGTTAGAATCAAAGTCTGCCTTTAGCCATAAGGTAGGGCCTCTTGGTCACAGGCTGACCTCTGGTATAGGCCACATCATCGACCTGAGTTGATGACATCTCATTACCTACTGACTTGTTTACCCTAGGAGTATTTCTTAATCTCATCACTGCCATTGTACTTTATGGCTCGTAACAGCTCTCCATGGACCTCCTTTATGTGTGGAAGTGCCTGAACCTCTCAGTGTGGCAATAAGACCACTCCTGGCCCTGCCACACCTACTCCTATAGGCTCATCTCCCAGTATCCCGCATCCTGAATTCAAGCCACAGTGAGAGGCAAAGCCTCACCCATGTCTGCCTGCCTTCCCATGGCTGCTCCTCAGCAACACAATGTGCGTTCTCCTTCCTTTACCTTCCTTACCAACCCCCCACAGAACTCCTGCCCATCCTATGTTTTATGGGAAGCCTTACCTTGCTCAGTATTCTATAACTGCACAATGCAGCTGTCACAATCCTGTCAGCCCCTGGAGGTACCTCTGCATTCTAGTTACTTCTCTCCCAGTGCCTAGCTCAGTAGCAGTAAACATAAACACTGACTCGGTGACTCAACATCATTTCCAGGCACCGTCTGAAAACTGGGCCTCTCTCCTCTGAAACCTCTCCTTGCCTGCCCTTCTGTTTTTGATTCCTCAGAAGTTTCTCTGGAAGCTCAAGTACACAAACATCCAAGACACAAATGATGGACAAATTAGGAGAACTTTGTGGAGAATCTACAAGTTTGCCGGTGCACATGACCTTACCCTGGCTCCTCATACACTCGGAGACATAGGACAGGAAGAAAGGGCAGGGAAGGTGGAAACACGGGGTGTTTTCTCGTTAGGGCATTTCCTTTCATGGACGGTTACCTCCTCACTCCAAGCTGGGTACTGAGAAGGCCCCGGGCACGCACGGTAGAGATCTCAGATCTCCTTCCAGCTTCCGCAGAAGAGTACCGTGAGCTCTCTGGCTTGCCAAGGTCACTTGGTCTGAAGTGACAGAGAGTGGAGCTGAGACCTTACCTGAGGTGTCCTCATCAACACACACCAAGCTCTTTTGTTGAATAAAAAGGAAGAGGCCTGACACACTTGGGGAAGGACAAAAAAGTTTCCTTCTGATGTCCCATGTCACTGAGACATCCTGACCACTGGCACTTCTCCATTTCCCGACATTAGCAAAAGCTAACCTGGGGAGAAGCTGCACAGTCCAGATCTCCCCTGGGAAGACTTGGAGAGAAAGAGGAGGAGGCATTAATATCGCCTCTGCATTACATGGCTTCCCCCCTTCCCCTTGTCTGAAGAGTCCTCTGAGATCACCGGCATATCTTGTGTTTAATAACAGCAATAAGAGCAAGTAGCTTTCCTGATGTGAAACTGTTTACAAGCCATTATTTTGTCTAAGATCTGGCGGTAAGGTTTATTAACTGTGGGTCTGTGACAAATAACCAAGAAAAAGTAGTCCTACAAAAAAAAATCCAGCTGGGCATGGTCCCACATGCCTTTAGTTCCCGCAATCAGGAGGCAGAAGTAGGAGGATTGCAAGGCCAGCCTGAGACTACGTAGTGAATTCCAGGTCAGCCTGGGCTTAAGAGAGACCCTATCTTGAAAAACCAAAAAAAAAAAAAAAAAAAAAAAAAAAAAAAAAAAAAAATCCAACTGAGCATAAACTCCACCTTTATACAAAAGAAACACATGTTTCAAAACTGTTAGCATTAGCAAATCATTTAGAAATGTTGGAATGTCAGGTTCTAGAGTTCTATAGCACAGTGGGGTGATTGCAATTTCATATATATATATATATATATATATATATATATATAGTGTGTGTGTGATATATTTAGGAGTAAGTTTATGGGGGCATCTGATTCAAATCACACACCTAGTGAAAACCCTATGATGTGCACAAATTATTTTACCATTTTACTGTCCTGGGATTGAATCCAGGGCCTTCCACATGCTAGGCAAGCTCCCTGCACTGAGCTCTATCCCCAGCCCAGTGATTCATTATGTGTCAATTAAAATACATGTGGGGCTCACCCCTTCTTGCCTTCCACATGGCAGAAGCTCTCTGTACTTTCTTTTCTATCCTCTCTAAATCCCTTTTCAAGTTCCTTCAGGCCCGTTACATGGGCTTTCAGACCACATGGGGTACCCATTTCCCTTCCCTTGGTTTTATGTCTCCCTCATGAATGAAATAATTTAATAAAAATAAATAAATGTGAAACAGTATAAAAACAAATATTCTGAATTTTAAAGCTTTTCCAAATGAACCGACTTACCCCTGGGAGACCAGGGCACAGCTGAAGACAAGGAGACAGGGGATCACACTCAGCCCACAAGCACACAGGCAGGCTCCTTGCTTAACTGTGCATTTAGGATCTTCTGTAATTCTGCATCTGTATTTCTCTCAGGGGAACTAGAGACCTTCTTGCAGGAGATTCTCCACTCAGGCCACAATGATGGACACAACGTGTCCACTGTCTTAAAATATCAAATCCAGACAGCGAGATCAGTTAACGCTTTGGGGGGAAATGATGCTGAGCTTCTACCCTCTGCACCTTGATTTATTCTCAGCACAGTCCTTGGCCTCTGTTCCCACCTACTGACTTTGAGGTATTTCTGTGGTTTCCGGTGCTCTCCTTTCCTGTTCAGTGTCTCAAATGTTGAAATCCATGGTCAGCCTAAGGTCAAGTGTGGGGTTATTTATTTTCCTGCCGGCCTTGGCCTAGTTCTGCACTCTGTTCTAGAGGAAAACTACCCTCACCTGCTTCCCTTACCACACAGCACAGCACAGCACAGCGGACAGGCACTTACAGAGTCATCAACTTTTAATGACTCTGCTGAAGTTGGCCTCCTCGGAGGCCTCTAATGGAGAATGCATGTCTGCTCTGAGATTCTCAGGCTGTCCCCAAGGTGGCTCGGGTTCTTACCTGGCCCCTTTATCAAATCTGGCCATCAGATCCCATAACTGGATTGATTTCAGCCTGGGCTCTTTGGCAGAGGAAACAATGTGAATGGGCCAGCTAAGGCTTCAGGAGTGCTGAGCTCTGGGATCCAGGAGAGAGGCAGGTCAAGGGCTACAGCAGTCCAAAAGGTGAAAATAGAAGTAAAAAAGTAAAATAAAATTACTATCCTTTTTTTCATAGTACATAGGACTTCATCAAGGGCCTGGTACACACTAGGCAAGAACCACCAGTGAGCTATACTGCCAGTCCAGTAATAAAACTAACACCAGATAAGAAATCTCCAGCTTTTATTAAACTCCAAAATGCCTGTCATGTGAACTGCCCACTACTGAATGTGCTCCGTGTGACATGGCAAAGAGGGCCCTGGTCCAGGAAGGTGAGCCTCACTCCTGAAGGTATCAGAGCCGCTTTTGGCCCTCAGGAAGGCCCTGGCAGGCTGTGCTAACCGCACACCCTTTGTAAATGTTTTCAAGGTAGGGTCTCACTCTAGCCCAGGCTGACTTGGAACTCACTCTATAGTTTCAGGCTGGCTTCAAACTCAAAGCAATCCTTCTACCTCTGCCTCCTGAGTGCTGAGTGCTAGGACTAAAGGTATGGGCCACCATGATTGACTTTTTTAATTTTTAAAAAATATTCCTTTATTTGAAAGCATATATATATACATACACACACACACACACACACACACACACACACACACATATATATATATATATATATATATATATATATATATATATATATATATATATAGAGAGAGAGAGAGAGAGAGAGAGAGAGAGAGAGAGAGAGAGAATGAGGGTGTTGGTTCCAGGGCCTTCTGGCATTGTGAACAAACTCCAGATGCATGTGCCACTTTGTATATCTGGCTTTTCATGGGAACTAGGAAAGTGCACTCAGGCCATCAGGCTTTGCAAGCAAGCACCTTTATCCACTGAGCTCTCTCTCCGGCCCTAAGATATTGAGCTAGGTATTCCCACTGGATATAGTACAACCACAGAGTGCCTTCACCCAGGTGTGCCCTGGGCACCCTAGCCTCTGTCTGTGTTCAGCTTTGAGCTCTGAGACACTCCAGACTCTCTTAAAGTCTCTCCTTTGTGCTTAATCCATCTTAAATTAGATTTGTTACTTGTAATGCAAACTCTTAAGGTGAGAATCCAGGCTTCTTGGCCACCATCTTGTTCTTTCTGCAACTGGTCAGTTGACTAAAGAAAGTAGCAAATCGTGGTGGTACACATCTATAATTCCAGCACTTATGGGACTGAGGCAAGAAGATTGCAAGTTTGAAGCCAACCTGGGCTGCATAGTGAGGTCCTGTCTCAAAAAGCCAAAAGGAAGCAATAAAGTCTCCAAAGAATTCAAACCAACATCCATATTGTTTGGCTTGGGGTATATACTTAAATAGGTATTTTGTTGGGATTACCCAACTAGGTAATAAGTTGCTGGTGATGTTTATAGTTTAGAGTTTGTGTGTGTGTGCTAGGATGCAATTCCTAACATTCCTCACCGTTACAATGTGCCTGGTAAACATGCTTTGGAAGAATGATAAGCATGGTCTTGTCAGGAACACCCAAGCCTAACGCCCATCCTTATACAGTGGTGTCCACACCTGTGGCCTTACTTTCCACAGTCTCAGTTACAAGTAGTCCAAAGTTTATTAAATGGAAAATTCTAGAAATAAACTTGTGCTAATTCTTAAATAAATTTATTGCAATATATTGTTGCAATTGTCCTATTTTGTTAATTAATATTGTTACTCTCTAATTGTGCCTAATTCACAAATTCAATTTTATCATAGATATGAGAGAAATAACATAGTATATAGAAGTGTTAGCAATACACACAATTTCAGTTTTCGATGGGGAGTGTCTTGGGATGGAATATGTGCCCACAGATAAGGGATACTAATGTATTAGAAATAAACCAAAAAAAAGAAAAGTCTGATGGTCTTTCTCCCTCTCACAATCACTCACTCTGGGACAAGTAGACTCCAAGTAGCCAGGGAAGGGAGAGGAAGAATAGAGGATCTCAGATGGGAGCTCTTAAAAGGTCAGACCTTGTGAACTGAATTTCTCAGGGCGGGGGTGTATGGAGGGACCACATTTTACAAGATTGACTAATTAGAACCTCATGGTTGTAAAGAGTTGGAATGTTGTTAATTCAGAGCCACATTATCTTGGACTACCTTTATCGCCCTCGGAAGCCATTCATTGCCTCTGTGTATGACCTAACTTCCTTGTAACTCTCACTTGAAATATTTTTGGATGTATTGACTTAGACCCATAGTAGACTTTTCCCCACTTTACTCTAACTCATCTGGCTGATGTTCTCACAAATGTATTTGAAATGTACCTGACTTAATGTTTTTTTTTTGTTTTTTTTTTATTTTTTAGAAACCACATTAGACTGGAGTGTATCCTTTGGTGTGATGGTTAAGTTTATTTGTCAACTTGATCTATGTAATAATCCATAGTAATCTTAGACGGGTCTCTGAGTTTGCCTGCAGGAAGGATTGACAAAATCCTTTTGGGATTTTGGAGAAGGGAGGAGTTCCCTTCTCCAGAGTGAGCCCTTCCCCCCAGTGGGTGGGCCTTCCAGAAGGGGACTAAATATAAGGAAGCTTGAGGGGAAGGAAACCCTCTTCCTTCCTCCCCCGGCTGCTGGTGCTTGTTCGTGACTTTCATTCGCATCCTGCTCTCCTACCCTTCCTGGACATTGGAACCCAGTTTCCTCAGCCTCACATCGTGGACTGAAGAGCAGCCACTCCC
>PVHP010006144.1:0-61837 GCA_004024765.1 Zapus hudsonius
GGGGATCTGACGCAGCAGAAAAGATGATTAAATGATCCGGCTGCTCTGAAGATGATTGACGATAGGTCTTGTTTATCACTTGATGGCACTGCACAGTCCAGCCAGTGTGGTGAGAGGGACAGAGGAAGGGCTGAGGGCCAGCTGTGGCCAGCACTGCTCAGCACACACCCAGGAAATCAGAGACATCATATACCATGGCTAAATGAAGCATGGATGTATAAGACCAGTGTTCTCTTGTGAGAAATCCTACCTAACAAAGAAAAGGTGGAAAGGGTAGGTTCTAAGACAGCTTAGTTCTTGGATGTTGATCGGGATGGTGCTTGTATTTGCTCAGAAAGCAATAGCCAACATTGGCAGAAAGGCCCTGTGTGATTTCTCTTCCAGGTTCTATTTATTATCTCCAAAAAAATCTAAAGGTCATGTGGCAACCTTGTTCTTCCTCACAGACTGGCAGATGTTTTTATTGCTTATCTTATACTTTTCCCCCTTTCCCCACACCATTCATTTTATAGATAAAAATTCTGAACCACTGACAAAAGAAGGGACCCTCAAAGATTACTGTCAGGTCTAAAACTTGAATCAAAACCTCATCTCAGAAAGTTTTCATTACCTTTCTATTAGACACTACAGGTATTGAATGTGAAGGAGCTCTCCCTTACAAAATCACCCTCAGGCTGGAGAGATTGAACAGTGGTTAGAGGCACTTGCTTGCAAAGCCTAATGGTCTGGGTTCAGTTCTATGACACCCACATGAAGCCAGATACACAAAGTGGCACATGTGTCTGGAGTTCTTTTACATCTGTAAGAGGCCCTGAAATGCCCATTTATTTATTCTATCTCTTTCTGTCTCTCCTGCTCTCTCATAGAAAAATAAAAATATTTTTTTGAAAAATCACCATCTTTCAATGTATAGTCTTTTAATTTGTAATTACATAAAAATTAATTGGTGGGAGTAAGTTCTTCCCTCATTTAAGTGTGAACTGAGTATCTAAATCTAGATGCCCCACAGACGTCTCTGACTTACTAAGTCTAAAACAGACACTGTGATCATCCTACTCCCGATGCTGCTCCTTTCTCATAATTTCAGCTTAAGCACTGCTATTCCCTCCAGTCACCCACCTGTTCTCCCAACCTTGCCTTCTACACCTCAGTAATCACATAAACCCCTAGTCGCCTCTTCCTCACCCCACTGCTCCTGCTTTCGCACCAGTTGAAATCTTGATTTATGCTGAAGCCTCCAACTATCTGCTCGTGCTGTAGCCCAATGCCTTCCTCCATGGCACCGTAAATACAGCCCTTGGCTTCATTCATCCTCCGATGACCACACCACACCACAGTATCTGCCTGTCAAATCAATCCTTCCCATGGTTCGTATGGGACTCTCTTCTCTATGTGGCCTTTGCCTTCCTCCTCTTGGAGATCATCACCTAGAATTCTCCACCTCACTTCTTGTGTTCCAGTCACACCAAATTAATGCTGGTTCCCAGAACATGATTTCACCCTCCAGCACCTTTGCTCACTAACATCTGCATCTCTCTGGCTTCCTCCTTGTTTTGACTCATGGAAGTGTGGACCTGGCTCAGTGCATCTGAACTGGCTGTTCTGTCCATACAGGCATGTGTAGAGCTGATTAGCATTCCTTCTGGCCCCATCCCTGTCACCCTACGTCCTCCTGACTTCTCCATTTTTGTATCATATTTTTATATCATGTTATGTTTATTATCTTTGTTATTTATTGTCTCTGCTCCAATGCCCCACTTTTATATTTACCCTTAAATTATGAGAACTGAAACTTTGAAACTTTCAGAGGAAGACATGGGGAAAACATTGAAGATTTAGGCATAGGTAATGACCTTCTGGACAGGACTCCAATAGCTCCAGAAATAATCACAAGAATTGACAAATGGGATTGCTCAAATTTAGAAAGCTTTTGAACAGCCAAGGAAGCAATTACCAGAGTGGACAGCCAACAGAATGTTAAAGAAATCTTTGACAAATATTCACCTGATAAAAGAGTGCTATCTAGCATAGTCAAGGGCTCAAAAAGTTAAACACCAAAACAGCAAATAATCCAATCAATAAATAGGTAAAGAAATTGAATAAACAATTCTCAAAAAAGTATAAATCACCAATAAATTTATTAAAAATTGTTCACCATCCTTAGTCATAAGGGAAATGCAAATCAAACTCTATTGAGATTCCATCTCATCCCAGCCCAGACAGCTGTGAACAACAAAACGAACCAGGACACACTGTTGGTAGAAATGAAAATTAGCCTATCCACTATAAAAATAAGTACGAAGTTTTCTCTAAAAACTAACAATTTAGCTGTATTACTCCTGGGTATTTGCCCAAAGGAAGCTAAGACAGCAGACTACAGAAATGTTTTCTCATCCATGTTGATCGCTGCACTGTTCACAAGAGCCCAGCTATAAAACCAGCCAGCATGTCCATCGACTGATGAATTGATAAAGAAAATATAGTAAGAAAATACAGTGGAGGTTTACTTAGCCATAAAGAAGAAAGAGAGGGAAGGCAGCAGAGGTCGGACAAGGAAGCTGCGGGTCAGCGGGTGGGGGAAAAATTAAAATTAAAATTAAAAAAAAAAGAAGAATGAAATGATGTCATTTGCCAGAACATGGATAGGAGTGCAGGTCATCATGCTAAGCAAAATCAGCCAGACCCAGCCAGGCAAAGCTCTGTTTTCTCACAAATGCAAAATTAGATTTGGCAAATAAAGATATGAAAATAAGAAGGGGCATACCGGATAGAACATGCAGTTTGGGTCTTCCCGAACTTCAGTCACTTTACTTAATATAATTCTTTCCAGATCATTTTCCTACATATTTCATTTTTTCTGTACTGTTGAATAGAATTTCATCGTGCCTATATACCACATTTTTATTATCCGTTCATCTGCTGATGAGCATCTAGACTGATTCTAATTCTTAGCCATTGTAAAAAGAGCAGCAATACACACGGGTATGCTGGGAACTCTGCAGCAGAGTGTGGAGTCCCTGGAGCATATGCCCAGGAGTCGTATAGTTGCATTGTATGGGAGTTCTACTTCTAACATTTTAGATGGCTCCATACTATCTTTATGTATATATAAGAGAAGAAAGTGGGAAATTGAGGGAGAGAAAATGGAGAGGATAAGACATGAGAATCAACTAAAAAATGGTATTTGAAAATGCCAGAATGAATGATCCCTAAATCTTTATATGCCAACTAAATAAATGAAAAGAAAATAGAAGGGGTACTATTTGGGAGGAAGAAGGGATCAGTGGAGGAGCAGGGAGACAAGGAAGAGTCATGAGGGAAAATGAATACACATGTATGAAAATGTCAAAATGAAACCCACTCTTTGGTTTAACTGATAGATACCAATAAAGGGTGGGGGGGAGAAGATAAAGAAGAACGTGAAGTCTAGGGTCACTGATATATCCCAATATCTAAAATAGTGCCTGGTAAGTAAGAGCTGCCCAATAAATTTTTTAAATGAACCAAATGTATAAATATCCATGTTATTTCATGTTCACCTTCATCACCAGCTTCACTGGCATTATTTTACTCCAAATATTTAGTGTCTACCTATTTTTCTATAAATATCTGTAGGGCTCAACTGGCCTGAATAATGTAGTCTAGTCAAAATAGGCAAACAAACAAACAAACAAAAACCCTCCCTACTTGGTCTTTACTCCAGAAAGCTCCAATGATATGTCAACCTAAACATATGGGTCAGCTACACACTCTGAGAATAGTTATGATTAAAAGATAATTTCATAGCCTTAGATCACTTTTGTTTCCTAAGTCCTTTTGCTTAAAGGGGAAGGTATTGTCGTAAAAATATGGATAACTGGTTGAGTCAGAGGATAATTTTTTCAAACTCTATTTTGCTAGGATTTCAGCAAATACAATTTGGTGTTGAATAGCTGGTCACAGACGAGATGGTTACTACATTCTGATTTTCAGAACTGGGGGTGCTTTCTTACTAAAAGTAAATGAGGAGAAAGGAAAACCATGACATAGTTAATCATTCGTGGGGCATTGTTCTAGCAATTTTACATTTTATTCTCCCACAACAAACTTATAGGATATGTTATTATCTACATTTTATTTAATCCATTACTTATTAGCGAGAGAGAGAGAGAGGGAGAGAGAGAGAGATGGAGAGAGAGATAGAGGGTGTGCCAGGGTTTTTTCCACTGTAAATAAACTGCGAATGCACGTGCCTCTCTGTGCATCTGGCTTTACATGGATATTAGGGAACTGAACCTAATTCATCTTCTCTCCCAGCCCCTTATCAACATTCTCTAAATAAGCATATTAAGATTTCATGTAATTAAATAAGTCCAAAGTCACACAGCAAGTAAGCGGCCTGACTAGATTTGATCCCCATTCCCTTACACACCCTAGCCTTTCACGCAGCACCTTTGCTGTCCTTTCGTCCTCAGAATCCTGCGTCAATATGGTTTGCACGCCCACCTCTGTTTTATTACCTTTGCATCTATGGAGTTTGGTTCTTTCATGAGCCCAGGCACAATCTGGACTGTTTTCTACAGGTCGCTCATTCTTTAAAAGCTCAGACTCTGTAAGTGTGGAACCTAGCGAGTATCAGCGCCGGTGTGGGAAGGCACAAGGTATCACTCAGATGCCAGTCAAGTCCACGGCCACTTTGGAAGCAATGTAGCCTTCCAGGTGCTTTCTGAAACATCTTCCCGTACCTTTCTGCACACACGGATTGGCTGGCACTGGGAGTTGGTGATGTAAGACAGTTCAGGAATCCTGCTTCTGAACTTCGATATTTCCTGCTCAATCACGTCTAGTTTTCTTACATAAGAACAAAATAACAAGTCTTACAAAAGAAAAAGAAAACAAGAGACAAGGACAGATGGGAAGGCGAGGCTTTAAAATGATACTTTGAACAGTCAGGGCTATTGTTGTGCCTTTGCTCAGGACTCAAACAATCTAGTCATTTGTGGAAGATTGTCAGGACATCAAACTTGCCAAAGTACTCAGAAGTCTATCCAACTGTACAGCCGTCACTTTCCTGACCATGTTTCTTGGGGCAGAGGAGTGAAGGGCTGTCAGGAACAAAGGACATACTCAAAGAATGATTCCTTGATCCTCTGACTTAATTTCAGCCAGCGAAAGCATCGGGAAAGACACTTAAAAATCCAAAAGCTTGGCTGAATAGAAATAGATCGTAATGATGTAGTCCTGAGGTCAGTAGTGAAAAATGTATACCATGGAGAATGCTGCAGATGGTTCCAGAAGCCACATCTCTGTGGCCTGCTGGACAGTCCAAAGACAAGGGTGAGCCGAGCTCAAAAACACTGTTTCTTTATTGGAAAGTGCAGAGGGTTGTCTGGTTTGACATCCTGTCATTTGTCTCTTTCACCAATGAACTTTGGAATAAAAGTGCTCATTTTACAGCTGGAGAAACCTTAGAGATTTACACAAGCCATCCTTCATGTACGATAAAGCTTCTTCAGCAGAGACGAGTGGAAAGAACCCTATCCATTTTTCAACTTTTATGAGGACACAAGGTCTAAGTACCAAAAGAAACCCTTCTGGATTGTTCAGGATTGTGCTGTCTAGTTACACCCAGGAATACACCTGCGCTTGTCAGAAGGAGTGTTCCCACGTGGGTTCTGGGAAAATAGGATCACCTTACAGTTCAGAAAGAGAACATTCGGAAATCCTGCTTTGGCCTTTATGTCTGCTGGTGAAGGAGAAGCAGATACAGGCTGGTTAGGTTTCATGGGAACACGTGTTATTAAGGGGAAATGGCGGTCCCAGCGGAGCTATTGATGAAGGTAATGATGGGAAGAAATGCAGGCAGCAAAGAGGGAAAGAAGAAGGTACCTGGAGCAAAGCTGATGACATGGAATTTTCCTTACATTTGCAAAATGTTCTAAGGGGCTCAGTGATAGAGCACTTGGCTAGCATGCCTGAGGCCTTGGCCTGAAACCCCAGCCCTACACACAAACAGAACAAAGTGAAAAGAACCAGATCAATGCAGCTGAGATGTATGGGAACTGCTGAGGAGTTGGGAGGAAGACAGGACTAGGCAAGCTCATGTCTGAACAGGTTCTATTAACACACCCTCTTTTCTTGCACAGGTAGGAAGGGAAAGGAAAAAGTCTTTCCTTAACTCGTATCAAACACTCATAAGGTGAACTTAGTGTTCCCTAAGGAGCCATAGTGGCTAGTAGAATCTGCCTAGCTGGCATCCAGGACCTCATGAAGAAAGGAGGGTGGGGATGGTGGGGGCACAGCCTCTATCCTTCTAGAAACTTCCACCTCCTCCCCAGACTCTTCCCCTGGAGTCAGACATCAGTGAAGCTAATGAAGCAGGAGGTGGTCCCGAGATCTCAGGATCCCTGTGTGTCAGAACACAAACCCAGAATAAACTCAAGAAACTTTGCCTATAAAGAGAGCCAGAAGAGGATAAGAACCTTCGCAATAGGCTCAGCGCTTTGTTTACACTAAAAACAGAAACACTTCGAACTCAATTGCAGGCGTGTTGCCTTTCTCCTTCCTTATTCCTCCTTCCCTTCCTACCGTGCTGGACTATGCAAACATCCCAGTCCTAAAAGGACATTAAATATTGGTTTGAATAAGTCTTTAAATCCAGGAACAACCCATAAATGTTTACAAAGGGTGGCTGAGAAACTCTTACTTCTAAAAGCACTTGAAAGAAAGTAGCTGAAACTCCTAAGCACTTCCTAAGCTAAATAATAAAATATTACTTGATCCTAAAATTTAAGTGGTGATTTGGGGACCTTTTTCTCATACTATTAGAACTTTAAATATATATATGTATATATGTATATATATATATCATATGAGTGTTTGATACTAGTTAAGGAAAGACTTTTTCCTTTCACGTTGCCTTTTCTTACCTGTGCAATAAAAGAGGGTGTGTTATTAGAACCTGTTCAGATAATGAGCTTGCCTAGTCCTTAAACCCTGTGCCCTATGAGCGAGTACCTTTCATTCACTGAGCTGTTAACTGTCTCTAGTGCTTAGGTATTTTTTAAGTACATGGCACCTCCTTCTTTTTACAAAAAGCCACCAGAACCACATAAGTGGAACAGCTGTAACATCAAGAAAGGGTTGAAAAGCCAGGAGTGGTGACGCACGCCTTTAATCCCAGCAGAGGTAGGAGGATTGCTGTGAGTTCAAGGCCACCCTGAGACTACATAGTGAATTCCAGGTCAGCCTGGGCTAGAGCGAGACCCTACCTGGAAAAACCAAAAAAAAAAAAAAAAAAAAAAAAGAAAGAAAGAAAAAGAAAAA
Source organism: Zapus hudsonius (assembly GCA_004024765.1). Lineage (NCBI taxonomy): Eukaryota > Metazoa > Chordata > Mammalia > Rodentia > Dipodidae > Zapus > Zapus hudsonius. The sequence goes on from PVHP010006144.1 coordinate 7,306, forward strand.
AGAAAGGGTTGAGGACACTAGAACTTGAGGGCAAACAAATTTGACATTTTAAAAGTGAGAAAATATCCAGAGACATTGCCCCCCTCAACAACAACACACAAAGGAGTTGGGGGGGGAACCTGGCTACCTCCTGGGCTATTCATGACCCCCTACCCCATGGACTGATCCAGTCCACCTACCGAGGAGGGCCCCCAGAGGGTTGAGGACAGGGAGGAGGGAAATGGGGTACCATCATAAATTTGCTCATATAATGTATCTAATTAAAAACAATAAAGATATCAAAAATATTTATTTGAGAGAAAGAGGGAAGTGTAGTGGGGTAAGCTGAGGATTAGAATTTAGATAACATCCAGCAAAAATTCCAATGCACCCCAAAATTTAAGGAGTACCTGAATTCTTGTCTACAAAGTTAAAGAATTAAAATCATAGACAACAAGATAGTAAGGTATAGTGGGAGACTTTATTATTTAAGGGAACATGGGGAGTTACAGAGTTCTCCAGCCACCAGTGTGGGGAGAATATGTGGCAGAGGTTTTGGTTAAAATCTATCCTGTTTAATTAAATAGACAGGAAAGGAAAGATAATATAGATAGCCCCAATTATGAGAAAAAGTTCATGTGGAGAGATCTTGATTCCCTTAGGCTGGGGTTAGGGGCCTTACCTAGAAAATGAAAGTCCTCCTTCTAGGATGCCATGTGGAAAAGACTGGCATTTGTTCTAGGGAAGCTTTTTTAAAACTTCTACCAGGTAAGTCACAGAGCCAGTTGATTGGTTTATACTTGACCAATCAATTTTTGCATCTAGGTTTGGGCTCTGGCTAGAGACACCTCCCACCCAAGGGGAGGGGGTGTCTATGGAGCTTGTCTGAAATGTCACAATCCCCCCTCTGAAGAAATAACCCTAACTGCTGTTAGGGTACTGGGGTGTGGAATTGAAAAAATAAAAGCACCAGAAAGAAGTACATACATGTTTAAGAAAGAAAAATAATCACGCAAGAATACCCATTTTGATCCTGTAGGAGGCAAGGCAAAGCTCCAACTGGGAAGGGGTTAAGGAAGAGCTTGGCAACATTGTGTGGGGTGTCTCTCCTAAACTCCCACAGAAGGAGAGAGCGTGGGCATGCCAGGGCCTCCTGCAGATGCAATCTCTAGATGCATGCACCACTTTGTGCATCTGGCTTTACATGGGTACTAGGGAATCAAGCCCGGACCATCTAGCTTTGCATGCAAGTGCTTTTAACTGCTGAGCCCTCTCTCCAGCCCAAATGTGACTTTCTACTTTCTGCTTCCCTATATAGGTGCCACTTGTCCCTGTCTCCTCATTCATCTTCTAAGAACAGCTGAGCAACCAACCTGGCACTTCAGTGCCTATTTCTTTTCTATTCACCTTCCCCATTAGATATCCAACTGAAAGTAGGGAAGATTAAACTCCTCTGTGTGTGTGTGTGTGTGTGTGACTGTGTGTATGTATTCATATCATGTTTCTTCGGGTATCTGGATTATTGGGTATCTGACAAGTAGCCCCAAATCTTCCGAATCTGAACATGCAGCAAAATGCTCACCACAGAGCACAAAATAGTGGATTGCTTTTTAAAAGAAATAAATGAATTTTTTAAAATCTCATATTGAATCTTCTTGGAGGCTTTGGATCCTATGAAATCCACTATTGTTTGATTTACGAGCTGGTCTATTTGGATTATGATTTTATACTCAATTATAAACAAGTGTTTGACGTCTGTAGTCTCTGGCTCTAACTATTCACCAGGTAGTATATATATATTCGTCTTTTCTTTCTCATCTCTCCAGGACAGAACGTTATTTCACCCTGTGAGCAACAGCTGCATGGATTGCAACCCTGCCGAGAAGAAGATTTTCATGGCCAGATGTGACCCTCTCTCTGAGACTCAGCAGTGGTTTTTTGAACACATCAACATGACTGTTTTAGAAAAAACTAGTCACCATGGGAGTTCCTAGAAAGAAAGGAGATGGAACAAGAGTGGTTCCCTACAGATTCTGAACTAGATTTTCACGGGCATCTGGGTCGAAGGAGTCAGGAATAACATTTCCTAGATCCAGGAAGCCTGCTTTAAAGATCTGCAAATGCCATGTCACCGTAGGTTGTCCTGAAGAACTTCCAGCATCTGAGGAACTTGGCCGAGAACCTCCCCGGCTGCTTCTGAGAACTCGAGACTAGCAGTTCCCTTGCTGGCCAAGGGGAAAGATGACTTAGGGACCTTTCACCACAACTGCTGAGTTAATAAATCCTAGCATTTCTCAGGTCAAATCCTGCAGTAGTGAGTAGCTATGAATGGATCCTGTCCATCGGGTGGGAGGGGGGTGGAGACAGAGTGCATGATTGCTTTGACAACCTGAAGACACCACACGGGTTTAGAACTGGCCACGCTCCAGGAGTGAGCTGTATTCTCTGGTGCCATTCTCTGACCAAGAATGGGTTAAGCAGGTTTAACCCTTAAAAGTGCTGCAGACAATTTTAGAGTGCTCATCCCATTGTTTTCTTTGGTTATATGTTTAAATAAGGGTGCCATATATCTAAGATGTACAGGACATTCTCTTGCTTACATTTGCCATTTTCCTTTGAGAATGTCACCTAAGTTCCTGGTGGTTCATAAAAACATATGCCCCATAAATCAGCCAAAGTTCTAATTCAGTGCCCTCATATGAATCCAGTAAAAAAACAACAAAATCTATCCTACCCAGTTACTCCAAAGAAAGATACCACAGAAGCAGCAAAATGCCATAAAAAAAGAAAAATTTGCCCTAGGAAATCTATTTTTACTTTTCTATTATTTTTAGAATTTTAAAAGCTTGAGGTTTGTCCAGTCATAATTTTTTATTAAGGAAGGCAATGGAGTGAGGATGTAATTTGTTGAGTTGATTCTTGAACCCAAATAAATCTACACTCCAAGTAACACATGAAAATGGCTTCATTCACTTTTGTGCTTTTTCATCAGTGCTGGGAACTCAAAAGGGGTTTTACTTTATTATTTATTTTAAAGTTTGCTTTAATGTTGATAATAACAATGGTGTTGCTTTATTTAGACACTCATACACAGGATTACCACAAATAAAATGCTTCTGACACCACTTTCTCTTAACGGGGCAATATTTCAGGTATTCTTAAAAAGGGGATAATTCAAAACTCAATAGAACATTTAATCCTTAAAAGGCTTTTTTAAATCATGATGGGGAATATGCAGGTATCCAGATGGATCTCTAGAGGAAAAAATCAAGTTCACTGTACATTTCTCAAGTTTTCTTGGGTACAAAGTTGTTTGTACTTTGCTTTTATGGTTTTCCTTCAGCTTGATTTTTTTGTTGTTGTTAATAAGAATTTATGTATCACCTTGGATATAGACTGCTGAATTTTAGGACCTGAAAGACTTGGAAGATCCAATTTCCTTTTCATTTCGTTTTGAAGAGAAACAAAATCCCAGCTCCTGGCAGGGCCACTGGGTCTTCTGACCTTTAGTCCTGTGTTGGTCTCCTGGGCTCATGCTCTGTGGCTGAAGGTGGACTGACTACTCCAATTTAATTTGGAATTTTCAGACATGAGATAAGAATTCTATGCTTCCCTAAGGATGTCCATAGCCTCCATGTTCAGAAATCTTAATAACTGAAACCTCTTCTTATAAACATGCATGATTTTATTCTTTCCTCAAAATTGATCAAAATGTTCAGTTAAACTGCCCTGCTAAGAGCTGACAAAGAGTTATTTTGTTACCTTTGCCGAGTTTTTAAGCATTCTTTTGAATTACTAGTCTTCGTAAACCTCCTGTCACAGACGATATTTTGTAAGGCCAAGTAGTCTTGATCGTAAAGGATGCATAGCAAAGAAAATCAATAGTGGGAAATTAACCTGTGTGTTGAACATTTCTAAGGAGTGGGTGAAGATTTAGCTCAAGTGTTCAGAGAGAAATCTGACTGGGGAATTAGATGAGCCTATCAAAATTCACATTATGTCATTAAACAGTTGACTGCTATTTATAATTGGACCAAAGAGACAACCCTGGGTTCTTCAACCTGGAAAGCCCAAATTTGTGATGGTCTCAGGATGCTATACTCTGGATGGCTGGCTAGCCAGGTATTGTCTCTGAGAAAGTCAGAGTATTGCATCATTTTACTGTGACCCATAATCATCAGAAAGAGCGGTTTCCTACTCTGAGTAAAGGATTATTAAAAATAAAAAAGAAATTAATTTTGAAAAAAGAAGAGACACTTGAGACATTAAATTCAAGATTAAAGCTTCAATCAAGCCTTTGTTAAATATGCATTCATGTAGAACATTCACAGAATAAAATGGAACCTGGAGAATCTGCCCCTAATCAGAAAGCATAGCACCCAAAAGGCATATGGAGGAGCCTGTGTTTCTAGGGATTCCTGAAGGTCAAAACTTGAACTATCACTTTGAAAAGTATGAAACTACATGGGTGCACTTTTAACTGGCAAAGACACTGAGCAGTCCTCAAAGGACTATTGTTTCTGGAAGTGAAAAGCTTTGAAAGTTAGTAGATTACTGTCTTTCATCAGAATGGGAGGGAAACTATAAACTTAATCTGGCTACAGAAATGGCTACTTCTCCATGACAGTTTGGCGAGAAGTTTGAAGAAAATTAATTTTTAAAATCTTTTTTATGTATTTACAGAGAGAAAGCTATGTTGTAAAAATTAATTGTGAACGAATTGTGGGATTTATACTTTTTACCAGACTGGATGAATACCATGGCAATAATAATGTATTGGCTTTGATGTCTACTGTTATTTAGTTAAAACACTAATCTGATCACATGACTGTTTTTAAATATATTCATTCTATCAGAAGCCTCCATGAATAATGAGAGCTCCAGGATTATTTTGTGAATTGATAGTAGAGAACTTTATACAATAAATGGATTCCACAAATGGACTTCCCGTCGATGAAAAACAAAAGTGTTAGACCCATTCTTTCTACATTTATTATAAAACATGAAACTAATATCAATATCAACGTGATATCATTTCTTTTAGTGGTAATTATATGTTCTAAAAGAAAATATGTCAAAATATAAGTATGCTTCTTGCAGTCACATGAAAATGAGCTACTTTCTACTATGCCTGGAGCATACTAGGCAAGCTCTCTCCCAGTGAGCATATTCCCAGCCCTAGTTTAATCTTTTTATAAATATCTCGATAAGAAAAAAAAAGCAAAAAAGAATCTTTTTACTTGAAAGCCCAGCCCGGCACTATAAAGATAACAGATCGATCAAAGAGCCAGTGACACTTTGATTATGAGGCCTGCTGTCTAGCAATGATAGAGGGTCACATGTGCCAGTATGACATTTCTGGTCCAGGTCATCCCACACCTCAAGACTCCGAAGAGAGTTGATGCCAAGGCTGTCAGACCTGCTTGAACTCCAGAATCTTTCCTTGGGGTCAGGAGTTCCTCTGCCCTCACCTGCAGAGGAAGGCTGGGTTTTATATATATATATTTCAGAATTTCAAACTATCTTAAAAAGAAGACATTAAATATTGATTTATCTCTAGGAAACTGCTTAGTAAAATCTCTTTAGGCTTCTTAGCCTGACAGGAATATAAGGCTGCAATATGCTTACATAAGCAGGTGCTGGAGATATTCTGGAAGCAGGACATTTAGTATAAATCGTGAAAAGGAACACCTCTAAGGGAAAATGTTTCTGAAAGTGATTTCTCTGAGAGTAAACTTAAGTGGCGAGAAGAGAAGCGCGTTGTATCTCGAGATGTGGGTGTGTGCAGCCGTCCTGTTCACCTCCTGGACAAGTTCCACCCTTGCTGTCATCACTCTCAGATGACACTTCTGACAGGAGCTGTGGCTGAGGACACTGAAGCGTGACAAGTGGCCAGTCTTTCCCACAGCACCGGCATTGGAAGATTGCTCTTTGATTTATGTCTATAGCCTTTGCTTGCAGAACTGGAAGCTCTTTGCAACTTTATTTGGGAGACTTGACATTGGCCTGAAGCTCTGATTCACAGTCACTCCTCTCTGCACTTGACGTTCCAGACTGGTGTGTCTGGTTCTATAGCCTCTCGGCAACAACAGCTCAGGCATGTGTTTTGACACTTGACTTCACAGAAACCTGGAGGCATTTCTTGGATCCCTCCTGCCTGAGGTTGTTCCCTTCAACTCACTGCACAATAGATTCCCAGGGTTTCCACATTGCTTCACGCTCCACATCCACGCAGAGCAATAAAGAGCAATGACTGACACAGTCCAGAAAGGCTGCCTATAATTCAGAATCTCACTGTAAATAATTAGATTCTGACACCAGTCACCTTGGGGTGGGGGCTTTCCATAACTAAGTAGCATATGGGCTGGCTTTCCAGGAACAGTCTTGGTGGCCTGCTGTCCTATGTTACTGATTCACAGTGCCCATCTTTTGCTCTTAAGAAGTGACCTGATTTACATAACAAATTACATGGTTGTCCGATTTGTATCGCATCTGCCTGTTTACTTGATAATTTCTCTGTGGAAAATTAAAATGCCTTTTGGAGTGCTTGTAAGAAATGTGCTAGGACCATCACTTCCCTTCAGGTAGCCCAAAATCACTCTTTTGCTAACTGTCGATTGCATTGACTTGGCTCTTTATCGTTACTTCATAGAAGGCTTGCTATCATGAGACCTTATATCTGCCCAAGTCTTTTTGCTGAGTTATGATAATTCTAACTTAAATAGTTTTTTATACTTTTAAAATTTTTCTTGAAATCAAATGTTAATTTATACTTTTCCACAATTCAGACAGTAGATCCCCAACATGGATTAATAGCCACATTAAGTATTATATCATGATAATATATCCTATTTCATTATTGCCTTTGCTTTTTAAAGCAATTGTTTTTTTTTTTTATCTCATTCTGCCTTATAACTACTTCTGGAGTAGATAATGCTACGATCCTTAGGGAGAAGCTGTAAAACGCTAAAGAAATTTGCAAAGTCAAAATCTTATAGCAAGTTAGAAGAGTCAAGACAGGAAGTTAGAGCTTCTGGTACCTTGCACCCTGCGCCTTCCACTTTCCGGGGTACAACATATGTCATTGTAGTGTCACTTATGTGCAGCAATACTAAATGTGTGTCATTTTAGTGTGACACTTCCTCCTCTGGGACCTGTGTTATTAGGTTTGCTCTTCTTTGCACCTATGCTTTTGTTGATTTTTCTACAAGCTTATTAAAGTAAGAACAGGCTAAATCCAGAATTAATCCTCCTTAATGAGCTTTTCGGGGTACTTTTAAGAAAAGAAGTGATCAACTAAAGCTATTTGTCTAGCTGTGGATGATAAACCCTTAAGCAAATACTGTATACTTTGTGATGATTAATGAGCTCAGTCCTCAGGAGACAAAAAAATACAGACATTAAAAAGAGAATTTGCATGTACTTTGCAATAAGGCTCTACACTGACCTTCTTTCCTATAGCATTGTAGCTCACACCTAAAATCCCAGCATTCAAGAGGGAGAATACAGCAGAAGGATAGCCATGAGTTCAAAGCTAGCCTGGGCTATATAGTAAATTCCAGGCCAGTCTGTGCTACAAGGTAATACTCTGACTCAAATACATACATACGTACATACATACATACATACATACATACATACTTACATGCGTGCATACATACATTTTCTGTCAATCATCTTGTTTCTGAGAAGCCCTGCCAGGTGCCTCTCTTACACATTTGAGACATTCTCTCCATGGCAGGTTTTTTCTACTAAGGGTTCTTGTTAAACTGACTATTAGATGAGGTCATCTATTCACAATGCCTAAGAACACCCCAAATACCAGGTAGTATAAATACAATAGAAATTTATTTGTTACCATTCTAACAGCTGGCAAGTTCAAGATCAAAGTACAGGTAGAATCAGGATCTGATAAGGGCCCAAACTCTGGTTTTCAGACAGTCTCCCCCTCTTGCTGTGTCCTCACTGGCAAGAGAACTCTCAGGGATTTCTTATAGAAAATCACCGGCACTAATCTCTGCACACCTTCCCATGGCATTATATCATTATATTCTCCCAAACCCCCATCCTAACACAACGACCTTGGAGGTTAGCATTTCAACCTAGGAATTGAGGGGATAGAAACCTTCAGACCATACCACTAGGTTTTATTCCAAATCCACTAAATTAGGATTTCTGGAGAGGATGCTAAGCAGATAATTACACAATCAAACAGATAATGAATTCCTTTCTTCCCAGCTCTTAATTTCTCACCACCAGTAAATCCAAGTGAATTCTCTGACACGGTTGTCATGCTCAGGAACATAGCTGCAGATGTCCGGAAGAATGGTTGGTTGTAATCCAAAGCTAAATTTACTTTGAGAGGAAGAAGTCCAAGAACATTTTATTTCAAAACTCCTCTAGCTTTTATTAGGTCAACGGTTATTAAACTTCAGCCCTTAAAGTGCCTGGAGGAATCGTTAAAGCAGACTGCTGGGCTGCAACCCTTTCAGTTTCTGCTTCTTTCAATATGACATAGGGTCTAAATTCTCTTTTGAACAAGTTTCTATGTGATGCTAATGGCATCTTCTTGGGCCAACAAGTTTCAACATCTTGAAAATATCTTTTAAAAGATGATTTTGCTAATGTTGAATATGTTTAGAAAGCATTGATTATACGTAAATATTATTTATTAGAAGCGATAAAACTGAGGCTGGAGAAATGGCTCATTGGCAAAAACCACTTGCTGCACAAGCCTGACAACCAGAGTTCCAATCCCCAGAGCTCGTGTATAGCTGAACCCAAGCCGCTCACATGTCTATAATCCCAATTCACCTATGAAAATGAAAGGTGGAATCAGAGAATCCTGAAGCTTGCAGGGCAAGCAGTGGCAAAAACAACAAGAAAGAGCCTATCTCAAATAAGGTGGAAAGAGAAGACCAATGTCCTGAAGTGATCCTCTGACCACACACACACCATAGCACATTGACATTGATATGCATATACCACACACACACAATAATAATAATAGTAATAACAGTAATAAGTGATAAAACCCCAATTTACTGAGAATTCAAATGAGAGTAACCACCCCAATAAATATTACAGCTAGAAGAAACTCCTGCCATAAAGGTCTGCAAAGCAGGATCAAAGAGCTAGACGACCAAAAATCGGCAGTATTATAGTGTCACTTGAACTTCTAACTTAGATTTCTGTGTATACCCAGAGACTAGTTGTATTAATCAGGGTTCTCTAGAGGAAACAGAGTTGACAGAATGGATTGTAGTAAAAGAGAATTTATTGGGGTAGCTTACAACAGTCCAACAATAACAGTCTGCAGGCCCACAGGTGAAGGAACCAATAGCTGTTCAGTCCACCTGACTGGAGGCCTCAGCAGTCCCAATCCAGCCCTGAAGGCCTGATGGCTCCTTGATTAGCAGCTGCTCTTCAGTCCACGATGTGAGGCCATGGAAACTGGGTTCCAATGTCCAAGAAGAGTAGGAGAGCAGGATAAGAATGCAAGTCACAAACAAGCACCAGCAGCCAACAAGCAGGGAAGGCAAGAATTTCTTCCCCTTTATATAGCCTTAGGGTGGAGTCCTGCAACCCTATCCCAGACTTAATGGCTTCCTGAGTCTCTGGAATTTCCTTCCTGCACTGCCCACACAGGAAAGGATGTTTACTTCTACCTCCTTTGAGCTTCCTTACATCCTACCCCCTACTGAGAGGATGCCTTCCTGTGAACATCCTCAGAGACCCACCCAAAATTACTTGAAAGGTCAAGTGGACATCAAAACTTAACCACCACACTAGTGCTGCTCTCATTTTGGGTCAGATGGCAATAACGGCTGGGGAAACTCAAAGCTCATCAAAGTACTGAGGAGAAATGACAGCTGATCATCAGCAAAGCTCAGGGACCACTGTGGAGAGGTGACAGAAAGAATGTAAGAGCCAAAGGATGGGGAGGAGTGCTTTGTAACGCTGTCTTCTGGACACCAGGTGGAGTGTGGCATTCAGGACCTCACAGCAGCTGTTGTGACTTGTACATGTTGGGTCCATCAGCATGTTGTCATGGATGATGAAAGAGGACCAATAAAATATGACATGAAAATACAGAGGGACCAGTTGGAAAGAAGAAGAGGTTCAGTGGAAGGAGGATGGAGAAGCAGACAGAAAAAGTAATAGGTCGTCATTTTGATCAAAATACATTATGCACATGTATGAAAACTCTCTATAAAATATTTAATTCCAAATTAAAGTATAATGAATAGGTCAAGACCCTTGGCGTAAATACCTGACATGAAGTATCACATTAGTAATTAAATTATTATTGTCCCTTCTCCTGAATTACCAATGGCCTTCACACTACTATGAAATAGGAATTAAAAGGAGTCTTGGGAGATGGCTGTGGTTAAAGGCACTTGCTTTCAAAGCCTGTTGGCCTGGGTTCAATTCCCCAGTACCCATGTGAAGCCAGATGCACAAAGTGGTACATGCATCTGGAGTTCATCTGCAGTAGCAAGCGGTTTTGGCATCATGCCCATATTCATTCTCTCTCTCTCTTTCTCTCTCTCTCTTTCTCTCTCTCTTCACAAATAAGCAGATAGTATTTTATTTTAAAAAATTAAGAGAAATCATAGCTTGACTAAATAATTCACTTAACATTGTTTTTCAGTACATAATGCAGACTATGTTTATCCTCAAGGTCTGTCTTGAGAAAACAATTCCAGGTGACAAATAGCTAGCTAGCCAATTTTACTTCCCATACCTCATATGGCTATGACTGAGCTACTACTGTTTCTTGGTCACTACGTTCCACTCGGTCTGCTGACTACATTAGGAACAGTTGCAGAAGGTAAAAGCAGAGCTTAGAATTTCTGCTGTTAGAACTCTGGTGCTTCAGGACCTGTTATCTTTTCGTTGAGAATAAATGCTGGGGGCTGGGATATAGGTCAGTCCGATGCCCAGCACAAAGGAAGCCCTGGGTCTCCTCACCCAGCATCACGTAAGACCAGACCTGGTGGCACATAACCTATAATCCTAGTACTCTAGAAATGGAAGCCAGGAGGATCAAGAATTCAACTATCCTGGTAAGTTTAAGACCAACCTGGGATACATGCAATCCTGTATCAATGAATAAATCAATCCATATAAACATAATCATCAAAAATTAATCTCGGACTAGAGAGATGGCTCAGTGATTAAGGTGCTTGCCTACAAAGCCTAAGGACCTAGGTTCAATTCCCCAGTATCCATGTAAAGCCAGACGCACAAGATGGCACATGTGTGGGGGGGGAGTTCTTTTGCAGTGTCTGGAGTCCTGGCTTGCCTGTTCTATCTTTCCACCCTCAAATAAAATAAAATAAAATAAAATAAAATAAAATAAAATAAAATAAAATAAAATAAAATGTCTCACATTTGTGGAGGAACAAAGTCTTCCTAATCTTTAAAAATATTTTTAAATCTTAATTTAAAACATTTTTCAATTTTTTCTTTTCAGTTTCTTTAAACTTCAGTATACAAAGTAAGGTATACAAAGTAACTTCTCTACATTATTGTTTTTGCATATATTTTATATTTTTGTGTATACTAAGGATGCATGTAAAAGAATGTATAGGGAGCATGTTTCACTTTACTAGCTTTTTGCTACTCCAATTTCTGTCACCCAGTAAATAGTTACAGAATTATAGTGTGCTTGTACCCCAATAACCTAACTCACCAAACATTCAGAGTTTCTGATGAAAATACACTATGGATGCACAGACTCTTAAGATCAAAACCTAAGCAGCACATCTCCAGTCAAAAGGATAAATTAAAGTTCCATGATCAGAACTTTCATGTTAAAGAGAGTAAGAGGCCAAAAAAAATTAAGTGCCTTCCCAACACTCACCTTTCCAATGAAACAGGAATAAAAGGAGACCAGAACGCGTCTCGAGAAATGGGTGTAGAGAGAGAGAAAAAAAATCCATGCTTTATTTTCCTTAAGACAACTTTATTGAATGTCCTGGAGGAAGCAGCAAGGAGGTGTCAGAGTGACTGAAATGTCAAAGAAATAACCTCATAAAAGAAAAGCTGGGGTGGAAGCGGGGAGCCACTTCTCATTAGCGTCTGCCCACCAGCCAATGGGGAGGGTCAGGCACGCAATCTGAAGCCGCCTTCAGTCCAGAGATAAATTAAAGGGTCATGAAGAATGGGAGCTCAGATGACTAGTAAATAACTATGCACTAGGAAACTGAGATGCTTAAAATCAAACCATCTTCATGGTCATTCATCTGGATAATAAATCCCTGTGCTTGACAAAGGACCCCAAGAAGAAATTCTTTTATGGGGAACGACAGGAAAGCCTTAATGGGAAGAGAGCTAATGGCCTTGTTTCTTCTCCATTCCTCAGACATCCGTAGATGTGGTCAATGGCAGCTCCCAAGGGTGTCTCTCTCCACTCCCAGAGCTGACCGACATGCAAGGCCCTTGGGCCATAATCTCCTCTCATTTCTTTTCTGACTCAACCCTGAGTCAGCTTCCATGAAGAGCATGAAAACACCAGTTGAGGGTCATTCCTTCGGTCACCCGAGGAAGCGAGAGGACCTCCCTCGCAGCATCCTGCCTTCCCCGGCACTCACATCCATCTTCATCGGGGCTCGTGTGCATCTCCTGGGCCATCCAGGATGAACCAGCAGCAGCAAGACACAAGTCTCTCCAATTTCACCTAATAAATGTTTGATGAATCCCAATAGAAGTGAGGCTTTGAGGTAGCCCCAAAGATGTGAAGAGCTAGGAAGCGAATGTCTGGTTAGCTGTCAAAAAAAAACCTGTAACAGCCCTGCCTTCCCAACTGAGGTTTGGCCAGTTCCTCGAAGCATTCCTCCCTCGCAGGACTCTGGTAATGCTACAATGGGATCAGGAGCATGAAATTACTTTGTAACTTGCTGTTAATATTTAATACTTAATGGAACCCCATCCTCCACCAGGTTAAAACCTAGCAAAAGGATTCTCAGATACAAACCCCATAAAATTTATTGTGCAAACCACACACCTGGTGAACCCATGTTGTTTTTCATAATTGATAGAGGGAAAACATGAGGAGCAAGGCAGGAGAAATTGGGACATACAGCCATCCATCCTTTTCTTAAAACCACTAAGCAAAATGTCCGTGCATGAACTAGATGAACTAGAAAGGAGAATCCATGCAGCCAACATTTCGGGCTATAGAAAGCGTATATGGGTTCGAATACTTGGATTCCTATTAGGAAGATTTTTGTTTGTTTGTTTGTTTTTCGAGGTAGGGTCTCACTCTAGTCCAAGCTGACCTGGAATTCACTATGTAGTCTCAGGGTGGCCTTGAACTCATGGTGATCCTCCTATCTCTGCCTCCCGAGTGCTGGGATTAAAGGCGTGCGCCACCACTCCCGGCTAATTTTTCTTAATTTTTATTTATTTACTCTTTGTATGTATGCATGCAGTGTGAACATTCAGGTGTGTATGGGTGTGTATTTGTGTACATGCATGAGGAAACCAGAGGCTGACATCAGCTGTCTTCCTTTTTAAGTCAAGTCCCTCATGTAACCCTCCTATCTGGCTAACTAGCTAGCCAGCAAGTCCTGGGGATCCCGCTGGGTCTGTTTCCCTAACTCTGGTATGACAGGTGGGTGTCACCATGCCCAGCTTCCATGTGGACACTAGTATGATGGGTGGGTGTCACCATACCATACCTGGCATGGCTGCACACAGCTTTAATCTCAGCACTTAGGAGACAGAGGTAGGAGGATCACTGTGAGTTGGAGGCCAGCCTGGGCTACAGAGTGAGTGCTCCCTCAGCCTGGGACTACAGAGTGAGTGCTCCTTCAGCCTGGACTACAGAGTGAGTGCTCCCTCAGCCTGGACTACAGAGTGAGTGCTCCCTCAGCCTGGGACTACAGAGTGGGTGCTCCTTCAGCCTGGACTACAGAGTGAGTGCTCCCTCAGCCTGGACTACAGTGAGACTCCGCCTTAAAGAAAACAAAGAAAAGAAAAATGTCTCTTTCACGTCAGGGCTATCAAAATAACATAATACTCAAGTTCCAACATGCAAATTTTAAAAGCTGAGAAAGGACTTTAAAAGGAAAGTCTTCTACTATTTTGATATGCAATTATATAACTTAAGTAAAAACTAAAGAAAATGAAAGAATGCATAAATCAATTGAGTTATTAAATACCTTGCACAATAATAAGATTGTTATTTTGTAATTTTTCATGTATATTGCCAATAAAGTTATGTTACTCTTGATGAATGAAGACTCTGGAAAGAGACTGCTGACAGGGAATTTAGCAATCCAACAAGATAAGCGAAGACATTAGGTTTTTGTTGTTAATTTACTTCCTTGGGCTTGCCTTGCACCACGAGTAACTCCTCTATCAGAGTATGGCAATAATGCCAGATAGATTTAGGTGATAAATGTGTCCATATTCAGAATGGGGGATGAGCTGTGTTTATTCAACTTTACTGCATCCAGAGACAAATGAAATTAGGGAAAAGTCGCTGTAAAATGAAGCTGTTTTCTGCAGTTTGTTCCTGACACGCTGTTTTGCAGCCCAAGCAAAAAATAAGGAGACAACAAATCATCTTGTCCATCTCTAAGCAAACCGACCAAAAAGTGAATAAACAAATAAATAAAATATGAGTCTAAACTAATATTCCAACAATAGACTGGTAGAATCAGACACTAGTTAATCTAAAATATGTATATATTAAATGCTTGATTTCTTTATTGTCCTTGAACAAATAGATGAATAGCAAATTTATTTCCCCATATGATTCTCAATATTTCCTGTGACTTAACCTTGAAAACAGGAAGCACAGACAGAGATAGAGAGGTGCATTAAATAGAGATTTAGAGATCTTGGGAAAGGGAGAGACGATACAGACGGAAACCTTCTAGAACATACGGAATGGATCTTAACCGGATATTTTGATATATTTGGCATTTGCTATGATACATTTGCTGCTTCATGAACAAAAGTTGAGGCACATGCCAAATTTTTATCCCACTGGGAAGTGGGCAAAAAATAGTCTCTGAAAAAAAGAGCATAAATCCTTGTCTACACTAAGCCTTTCACAGCTCCTCTCCCATGGAGGCTCCCATTTGGAAGAAGATTGTTTGCAAAAATACTCCTCTGTCCCATTCATGCGAACTTCACACCCCATCCTAAATGTATGTACCAGCAATGCTCTTAGAGATTATCATTGAAGAAAGGGTTAAGAAAGACGGGGGCATCCAGGATCATCTAGAAAAAAATACAAAGGTTTGGGGTTCCTATTTAGTTGATGGAAATGGCAAATACAGAAATGGTCTATTGAGTGACTTTGGGGAGATACACATCTTAATGGCTTAGATCTCAGCTGAAGCAAAGCAGAAGGGCCCTTGGTTATAAGAGTGTCGGACTCTGCAGTGTTAACAGAATGCGCACTAATCCCTTCCAAGAGAGCCCTGGGGAACCAGAAGAAGAAATGCTGGAAGCTATGTAAGTGTGTTTACCCAGTGTTTTCACATTTATCCATTTGTAAGCAGGAAGCTGTGATCCGAAAGCCTTCCAAGGCAGTGATATTGATTTCTGAAGCTAATTAAGCAACAAGAAATGCATGAAACGTAGCAAGGAGAAAGTCGAAAGCAAGCATGGGCTATCACACAATCATAAAATGCTTCAGAAGGAACTGAAGAAGGCTTGCTGACTGCTCCTGACCTATAAACCTTCCTTCGTTTTGCTTATGCTGCTGAATCACATAAATGGAACACTAGCAAAAGCAACAGCTCTTGTAATTACTTTCCTAATAGTGGCTGCTTTGACCTGATGTGAATTAATATTCTGAAACTTTTTAAGGCGTGTTGCATCTGACCAACTGTGCTTATTATCAATCATTACAGGAGGAGCAAGCCTTACTATACATTTAGCAAAATAGGTTTTGTTTCTTTATCTCCAATCTCAATGTTACCAACTCTTGTTTTATAGGAGTTATCTATCTTGCTAATTAGTCATATAACCAAAGGTAAATGACTTAATGACTTTAATTTAGGATACTCCTAAATTGTACCATACTCTAATATCCTCTACAAATGAAAAATTCCGTAATTTTAAAATCATAACAAAGTCAAAAGGTTACCCATATTTAATAAGAATTTAATCTGGAGAATATGGGGCATGTTGTCTCAAGTGGGCAGGGCTGGAGTAAGAGTGGTGGTGTTAGGATAAATTAGCATGATGCCCACACCATTAAAAACACGAGGGCTGGGGAGGTGGCTCAGTGGCTAAGATTGCTCTCCCCTTGAGTATAAGGACCTTTCATTGAAGATTGCAGAGTTCAACTTCCAAAAAAACTCACATTAGCAATTTTCCAAAGCTGGACATTGCCACATACATCTGTAACCCCAGTCGGGGGCGGGGGGTTATACCAGAGAATCACGGGGGCTCTTGCTGATCAAGAGCACCTTGGGATTGAGAGACAGAGTCCAGACTCAAGGAAGTACTGCATATGAGCTATTGGAGAACACCAGATGTTCTCCTCTGGCTTCCACAGACATGCATATACCACACCTCACACACACACACATCACACACACACATTCACACATCACACACACACACACACACACATTCACACATCACACACCTCACACACACATCACACACATCACACACACACATTCACACATCACACACACACACACACACACACACACACACACACACACACCATGAGATAGCTGGCAACCTACTAAGTAATTGATTGATTCAGTCATCAAATTTTCATTGAGTAACTCATAGATAATAACGAGTTCAGAGAAACCTATAATACTGCTGCATGGCAAAGCTTTCTCTAGGAAGCCGTTTACATAATCAAACTCACAGAGAAGCCAGTCAAATACTCTGTAAACCTTGCCAGTGGGCTGAAAATCCTCTTGTCGTATTAGAAAACCACAGGCCAATGTAATGTTCAAAGGAAAACCATGCTTATTAGCAATATTGTATTTTGTTACTATTGTTTTTAAAAAGCAACTAAGATTACTCAGAAAATAAGGTATAAAGAGGGCATTGCATGTTTTTGAAATCTTTATGAAATAAGTATGTCCGTTTATCTTCAGTCCAGGAAGGAGGCCAGGAATCGACAGCCTTGGGAGTAGAAAGCACTTGGCTTCTTTTGTTTTCCCCAAACATTCTCTCCTGGCCCAGGAGTGGCTTCACTCCTGCAATCCTGACAAAGAACTGTGGGAAAGGAGACAATTCTGAACTCCTCATGGATTCTGCCCGTGTTTCTGGACCAGTGACTAGATGCTTCACAATATACTAATAACACAAAACCCAAAATGTCTGCATTTTTTAGTTAAAAGAATCTGCCAGGCAAGGTAGTGCACACCTTTAATTTCAGCACTCTAGAGGGTGAGGTAAGAGGATCAGGGTGAGCTCCAGGTCAGCCTAGGCTACAGTGAGACCTTGCTTCAAAACAAATATATATGGGCTGGAGAGATGGCTCAGTGATGAAAGGTACTTGCTTGCATAAGAAAATAATAATTCGAAAGTTTTCCTAAAATAATTTTTACTCACTTGTACCCTGATATGTTTTCGCAATGGCATGAGGAGAGGTACAGTTACTTCTAAGAACTGGAGATGACCCTGGTTGTGACTATAAGGCAACATTAAGCATGGAAAAGCCATATGTCTTTATCTGCTATGTGTTACTATAACAAAGTACCTGAGGTTGGGAGATTATGTAAAGGAAAGGAGTTTCTTTAGCTCGTGGTTTTGGAGGCTGAGAGTCTAAGATCAGAAAGCTTGACCTCTGTTAAGGGCTTTCTGCCTTGTCACAATACATTAATGGCCTCTCATGGCACGTGGTGAGAGGTCACAAAGTCACACTGAAACACACAAGGTCATCCTATTACAATTGATGATAAACAGTGAACTTGTTAGGCTGTGGAAATAACTCCATGGTTAAAGCACTTGCTACACGAGCATCAGGGTATGAGTTCAGATCCCCAAAACACATACTAAAATGCCAGGCATGGTGGGGTGTGATCCCAGTGTGAGGGGTCAGGCAGATTTCTATGGGCTGGCTATTCTAGTTGAATGGGTGAATATTAGGTTCAGGGAGGAAAAGAAAGCAATAATAATAATAATGTGGAGAGTACCTGAGGAGGATAGGATACTTGTCAACCTCTGACCTCTACATGCACGCATAAACACATACATAACCACCTGCACACACAGACACACACACACAGAGAGAGACATCACATGCAGAAAGTGAATTTGAAGAAAAAGTCTTGTCTACACAGGGAATGCTTCTAAAAAAATAAAATTTAAGATATGTTTTTATTTTAAAATGGCTCCACCACTATACCCCCTCTGCTACATCCCCATTCTACTGTGGGCCCTCTTCAGTGGGGTTACTGGTATTCACTGTGGGAGTCATGAAGGCCACAATCAGTCTGGGGAGGGGAACTGCCTCAGGATATTCCTACCTACTCTGTGGCTCTTACAATCTTTCCACTCCTTCTTCTGCAATGTTCACTGAGCCTTGGTTGGCATGCTAGAAGTCTGATTTAGTGTTTTTCTCTGCTGCCTCTGGATTTCTGCTTTGATGAGTTTTGAGTGACCACCATCTCTGTCACCATCTCTCTGGAGCTGGTTGTCAGGCTAGCAGTGAGAGCAGTACTTGTATAGCCATGAATTCTGCAGTGTCTCTTGGGCCCTGGCAGATGAGGTGACAGGTCTCATGGTAGGCAGTCAGCTATCTTTTCTTATTGTATTGATGGGCCTTGGATCTCCCCAGTATTGTCTGTCATCTGTAAAATAGAACAGATTCTCCAACCACAAGTGAGAACATCTTGGATTAAAAGGGATAAGCAGTTATTTGAGAAATGATTTTTCAAGGTAGGGTCTCACACTGGCTGAGGCTTCCCTGGAATTCATTTTGTAGTCTCAGGATGCCTCAAACTCACAGCAATCCTCTTATCTCTGCCTCCCAAGTGCTGGGATTAAAGGTGTGCATCACCACACCCAACTTGAGAGATTTTTAATGTATACACCCACTTTTCTTAGCCAATGAGCAGTGGGGACTTCTCTCTGAGTCTACATGTTGCCTATCAATGGGATTCCAACTTGGTTCCCAGTACCAGGTATGAACTCTCTCCCATTGTCATAGGCACACACCACTGGGATGAACCTCCAAACCAGGCACAGTTTATAGGAGGAAAGGATTTACTGAAGCTTCGGATCCAGGGGGAAGTTCCATAAAGGTGAAAAAGGCTGGCCCCTTTCACAGGTCTAAGCAGAGAGAGAGAAACACATCACTAACACCATAGACACACAAGCAAAACAGGCAGGGAGGGGAGAAGATTTTCTCCCCTTTAGATAGCCTTAAGGCAGAGTCTTGCAACCCTATCCCAAACTTGTTGGCTTCCTGAATCTCTGAAATTTCCTTCCTGCACGGTCCTCCCAGGAATCAATGTTCATTTCTAGCTTCCCTGAGATACTTTACATCCTGCTCCCTACTGAGAGGACTGCCTTCCTGTAAACATCCTCAGAGACCCACCCAAGATTACTGAAAAGGTCATGTTGACAACAAAACCTAACCATCACACCCACTGAATAGGCCTCATGTCCAATCAAAGAGCAGTTGGTTACCCACATTGGCTGGGTGCCACTGTTGCACAGGTATGTACTTCTTGCCCAGATAGTTGCTTGTGTTGCTTACAGGATTCCCTGTTTATTTATGCTATTGGTGACTACTGTCCCCCCCATGGCTCCCATGCACTTTCCAGTGCTATCAGGACTAGCCAGAAGAGAACTGACCTCCCTCTCCATTCCAGTGTGGTCTCAATGTCATGGGATGGCAGCTTGTGGTATCTTCAGCAATAGTATCTTGTCTTTTAGTTCTAGCAGGTGCTTTCGTAATGGTCTGGGTTGTTTTGAGGATCTCATGGGTCTCCCTGACTAAACAGCTCACTGTGAGGGGTAACCAGCCTGAGCCAATGGTTTTAGGATTAAGCTTTCTACTGTTTCTGCTGGGTACTTCTGACCAGACCATCCTTCCTTCTGTCCACCCCCACTCCATAATGGAGGTTAGTATCTAGCAGAATGGTATCCAGGATGAAGGTTTCTATAGTACTGATTCATGTTGTCCTTAGTTTGTAACATCACACCTCCCCCACACACACACACACACCCTCCCTGTCCCCTTGCCCCCTAGGACTCTGACACCCCCTATATTTTGTCTCCCACCTAGTCTGTCAAGAATCACTTCCTCTTATCCTTCCCTATTTCCATTTTCTCCTAGACTTTTTCTAGTTCTATGCCCATACCCTTGATGTCTACTACTGACTACACTTGACTCCAGCTTGGTCTGAGTTAGAAACCATTTATGAGAGAGAACAAGTGACATGTTTCTTTCCACACCTGTGTGACCTTGCTTAGAATGATTGGTTTATTTACAGCTCCATCACAAGGCTTTCATATGCTAGTCAAACGCTCTACCTCTGAGCTGTACCTAGGCCTCAAGTTCATACTCTTAGCTACTAAATGTTAATGAACTCCAGAGGGAATCCTCTACCAACACTGAGCATGCTTACATTTTTCATTCACTGGTTTAAAACTCCTCTTAAAAGAGACATATTCACAGTACCTCATTGATATTTTTTTCAACCTGGCAGGAAAGTTGCCACTTGGACCAGTCACTGGAAAAAGACCATTATCCCAATTGCCAATGCTAACCAATCCAGTAGGTAAATAGCCTGGGCCTAATCTTTATAGTCAGTTAAACTGTGCTGTGCCTGATAAACACTCCTGTGTGGCTGTGGGAAAGCAAATGAAGGGCACTGGTGGATAACAAGACAGCTGCAAAAATTAACATCAGATCCTAGCAGAGATTGGAGATTCCAGATCACAGAAACTATGCTGGTATGAAAGAAACCTGCTTCAAAAGACTGATGGTTATTAAAAGAACAATAAACCGCTGCAGCTCCATTGGAAGCATTCTACAATCAATTTTAAGATAAGTAACATTGCTTGAAGTTAAGTACAATAAGATAACTAAAAACTAGGTCCAACTTTATCATTAGAGACTTAACAGCCTAAGGGAAGAGCCACATAAAATACAAACTCCACCCAAACTTCTGATCAAAGACTTGCAATTAACTTCCATTCCCAAAAGCAAACTTGATGTGAAAGGGATTTTAAGGAAGGATAAATGGCCCAGGATAGATAAATGGACCAGGAAGAATAAATGATAAAGTTTAGCTTCTTTTTTTTTCCAACCAATCGTAAAAAATCCTTGCTAGAAGCAGGAAAAAAATCTATATGCTAATCATAATTCCATTTAGCTTAACACTGAAGGAAAGTTAAGAAGACAGCAGAAATCTGACTCAGAGAGCAGAGACTGACATATGAAAAGAAATGATTAAAAGATTGTAAACAGGCCAACTCTGCTGAGTAACAGCCAAGAGGTAGAGATGTGTCTTTCCTTCCAAAGTGCTCACAGAGTAAACCACAACTAGTTATGACTGAATCGAATAGAAAGAATAAATTGGGGTGAAATTAAGGACAAAGAAATGTGAACCAAATATCCATGATTTGAAGAGTTCTCAGAGAGTAAAGCGTCTCCCCCTTCCTCGCCCACCCCCCCAAAGTTATGAGACAATTTCTCAGGGGCTTTAAAAGATCATGCTTTACCATGACCCACATAAGTATTTTTCCAGTCCTTTGGATTAAAAAAGCCTCTCTTCAAAGAACAGGGTTATCTGCTTTTGGAAAGAATATTTGTCTAAATTTTCCCTGAGAGGAAGGCAAGTCTATAGTGGGAAGCAACACAGGAAGTTAGTTTTAGAGAAAGTGGGGAAGGAAATAAACAGGAACCATGAGAAAGAGACAGGTCATTGGCAAGCAGAAACATTTAGGAAACATCACCCTGTCTAGACTCTTCAGAAAAAGAACCACAGACCTAGGAGAAGCCTTGGAAGTGACTCCTGGTTAAAAGTCATGACATAAGCCTGGAGAGATGGCTCAGTGGAGAAAGCACAGGCTGCACAGCTCTGACAGTTCAGACGGGAGACCCATGTACAGAGGCCAGAAGTGTGGTGGGCTTCTATCATCCTACTGCACCTATGGTGACAAGGAGACTCGCTGGTCAAAACTAGATGGGCCGCTGGGTATGGTGGTACACACCTTTAATCCCAGCACTCTGGAGGCAGAAGAAGGAGGATCGCTGTGAGGTCAAGGCCAGCCTGAGACTACATAGTGAATTCCATCCAGGTCAGCCTGAGCTAGAGCGAGACACTACCTGGAAAAAACATGAGAAGGACCATCCTGAAAGTTGTCCTCAGACCTCCCTCCACACATGTATGTCATGGCACATGTGCTATCTATCACTCTTCAAAAAATCCCAGCAGCTTCTGCATGAAAAGCAATGTGTGAAGAGAAACAGGACCTGACTATGAGCCACTGTGCCTTTTTAAATTAATTAACTTTTTACAAAGGTTATAATCTTATATCCTCTCTCTCCCCCTACACACGTTCCCTAAGAGTCCTCCTCATTGGGATCGTGGGTGTTAGTGTGGGGTAACTGGGGCCTCAGTCAATCTCTGTGAGTGAGGCTGTGCTTCAGGAAATGGCTACCAACCCACTCACCCAACCCCCCAGCTCGTATCATCTTCCTGTCCCCTCTTCCCTGAGCTTTGGCAGGTCTGTTAGTCACTGTCTTTCTTCATTCACTGTATGGGATCTATGTATGAGATCTCCGGCAAACCAAAGATTATTAGAAATCCAGCCATCAGCAAAACAATCAGCCATTGACCATGACATGCAAACCCTTGCATCCTGTCACTTTCCTTTCCAAATGATGGTGCTCAGCGTTTCCTCTCTGGGGAAGATTTACCCTCGTCCTTCGGTCAGAGGCAAGCTGAGTGGAGCTATAATTGCACTGCACTCCACTTCTGGTTCACGCAAGTCTCAGGTTATGAACATTGTCCTGCTTGGAATATTTCATTCTCATCATAGAGCCCTAGAGAACTCCCATGAAGCCATGTGTGGCTTCTCAATTGTCAAATAGGATTCATAAAGCTATAAGGAGGGAGTGGTGGCTCATGGTTTTATCATTGGACCTGGGAGGTAGAGCCAGGTATATCAGGAGTTCAAGACCAGCTTGGCTACAGGACACTCAGTCTCAAAAGCAAAAGAAGAAAGGTATAAGGGTAAAATGAAATAAGTAATTGAATGAAGCACTTTATCCAGAGTCTGACATAAAATAAAACCTCAAAATGCAAATCATTGCTAAAGTACATTTTTCGGTAAGAGGTTAAGTGTAAGTAAATGCAATCAAACATAGGCCTTGCATATGCTAGTTGAATGAAGAGTAGTCAATACGTTAATACATTAAAGTGTACATATTTATCCAGTGATTGCTGATCTCATATTTTTTTGTTTTATTTCGTTTTTATGAGATAAGGTCTTGCTCTAGCTCAGGCTGACCTAGAATTTATTTTATAGTCTCATGGTGGCCTCAAACTCATGGCAATCCTCCTACCTCTGTATTACTAGTGCTAGGATTAAAGGTGTGTGCCACCACACCCAACTGATGTCATAAATTTTATTTTATTTATTTTATTTTTGCTTTTGGGTTTTCTTTCATTTCATTTCATTTTACCCTTATTATAATTTGAGCAACAAGAAAGAAAATGACTGTACCCCAACTCTCAGAAAAGGAAATAACCAAATACCTGAATGAGTCAAATTTTGGCTGCTTTTCTGTCTATACCTAGTTTCCTCTGGAAGCTAATATCTCAGGGAGCTCAATCTTATTCCTTGATAGCCAGGGACTTAAAAAGACTAGTGGACACAATTACATTGAGGTTTTGTATGAATTCGTGGTAATGACACTACTATACAAATATCTTACTGCCATGTTTTTTTATAGAAAATCTATTTAACTATTGCTCGGTTCAACAACAAAAATAACTAGAAAATTTGCTGCTTCAAGACAGAATGATCCTCTTATAAAGAAAAATACTATAATACCTAGGTAGGTTAGTAGGATTTAAAGATTGTAAATTTTATTTTTATTTTTATATCCTTATTATGAATAATTATATATATTGTATGAGCAAATCTTTGAAGGTGTCCATATTTCCCTCCACTCTGTCCCCTACCCACCAGGGTACTTCCGTGGTGTGCATACTGGATCTGTCCATAGGATAAGGGGTTATGAACTGCACCAGAGGTAGACGGGTTTTTTCATTTATTTTTTTCTTCCCCCTTTGTGTATGCTGAGGGGGACAATGTCTCTGGATATTCTCCTCCACCATGGCTCTTACAGTCTTTCCACCCCCTCTTCTGCTCAGTTCCCTGAGTCATGGTGGGTGAGTTTTAAGACTGCTTTATTGTTGAGATCTTAAGTATCTCTAGACCTTTGCCCTGGGTTGTAGTGGGTATCTTTGGTGCCTATCTCCATTGACCTTTCATGAGTTATCAGACTTGCTGTGGTGATTGGTCTCCTGTTTGTCTGGTCACTTTCTCATAGGCTTCATTTGGGCCCTGTGTGAAGGCTAGGTGTGGTTTGTCTCCTGCCAGGATGTCAGCCATTATCCAATGTCATGTTGGTGGAATTGAGTTGTCCCCGGCTCTCTCAATGTCTTCTGAAAAATACAAACAGAATCTCCATCAGAGAGTGAGATCAATATAGGTTAAATGAGACAACATTGCTATTTTGGCTAGCTCCTAATGGGTTAGCCTCTCTGTAACTCTCTGGTAGTGGGAATTTCCCCTAGGACCCCGAGTTCTTGTTCCCCATAGGATTTTGCCATGAATCCCAGTTCTAGTTAAGGGTTCCTTGTCACTAAGCAGATCTCTTAGCCAATCAGTAAGTCATCAATTACCTTCCTAGGTTTAGAACCACTATTGCACAGATGAGCATTTCTTGACTTGCTGTTCTGTGCCATACAGCCATGTTAAGCATTCTTGTGACAACTGTCTATATCATATATCAGTGGTCTCTGCTTTCTCCAAATATCCTTGATCAATTTTCCCTGGCAGCTCATGCAACACCTTCCACTGCTACACATGCTACCATCTGGGAGCTGGTTACCATTCTGGATCTAGCAGGATCTCTTGGTGTTGTTTGATGACACTCTGATTTCTTCAGCAATAGGATCTTACCTTAGGCCTGAGACAGGTACTCAAGAGCTTTGACAGAAGTCTGCCACCTTTTGGGGACCTTGTGGGTATCTTTGATCAATAGGTCTGTGTGGGAAGGAACCAATAACTGGGACAGGGAGATGTAGGCCTGAGCAATTATTCTTGAGGTTAGGCTTCCTCCCTTTCTATTCACAGCCTCTCATACCAGGTGGTGCCCTCAGCTTCCTCAGTAGCTTACTGTATTAAAGCTAGGGTTTTATTGGGTCAATTCATTATTAGTTTAGTTTACTGTATGAGTACCCCCACCCTCCCATCCCCCCAATTCTATCCATTCCTATTTACAGTCTCTCTACTCACTGACAGATTTTCTTAATGTTCCTGTTTAACACGGTTAGGAACCACATATGAGGGAGAATATGCATCATTTGGCTCTCTGCTCATGTGTGTGGTCACTAAGAATGATCTGCTCCAAGTCCATCCATTTTTCTGTAAATTTCATTATGTCATTTTTCCTTTCAGCTGCATAGAATTCCATAGTGCATATTACCACAACTTTGATATCCATTCATCCAGTGATGGGCATTTAGGTTGATTCCAATTCCTTACTATTACGAATTTAACTGCTATAAACATGGTTGAGCAAATGTCTCTGTGTTTTGGCAAGGAAACTTGGGGGTAGATGCCCAGTAGAGAGATAGCTGGGTCTGCCAGCAACTCTATATCCATCCTGTTCAGGAGCCTCCACACTGCTTTCCATAGTGGTTGTACAAGTTTGCATTCCCACCAGCAGTGAATGAGGGTCTCTTTTTCCCCACTTCCTCACCAGCATTTATTGTTGGTAGATATTTTAATGATTGCTATTCTGACTGGAGTAAGGTGGAATCTCATTGTTTTGATTTACATTTCTCTGATGATCAATGACTTTGAAAACATTCAGTGCTATAAATTTTCCCCTTAGGATTGCCTTCATTGTGTCCCATAGGTCCTGGTATGATGTATTTTCATTATATTTAGTTCAAGAAAATTTTCAATTTCCAATTTAATCTCTTGAATGGCACATTCATTGTTTAATAGCGTATTGTTCAATCTTCAAGAGTTGGTGTGATTTCTGTTTGTTCTCTCATTGTTTATTTCCAGCTTCAATGCATTGTGGTCCAATATGATTCAGGTGCTACCTCAATCTTCTTGAATTTGTTGAGACATGTTTTATGTACTAATATATGGTCTATTTTGGAGAAGGTTCCATGAGCTGCTGAAAAGAATGTATATATAGAGCTGGGATGGAATGTTCTGAATATGTCTGTTAGGTCCAGTTGATCTATGGTGTTATTGAGTTCTATTATTTCCCTGTTGACCTTCTGTTTGGATGATCTGTCTAAAGATGACAGTGGTGTATTAAAGTCTCCAACTATAATGGACTTGGAATTTATTATTGTTTTGTTTTCCACTGGAGTTTTTGCTTTATGAACTGTGATGCACCTGTATTTGGTACATACATTTATGATGGTGATAGTCTTGTTGGATTGCTCCTGTGATGAGTAAGAAGTGTCCTTGATTGTCCTTTTGAATTGATTTTGGTTTGAAGTCTATTTTGTCAGATATTAGTGTAGCAACTCCTGATTGTTTTTTTTATTTCCATTAGCTTGGGAGATCATTTTCCATCCTTTCACCCTGAGGAGGTTCCTGTCTTTAAGAGTTGAGATGGGTTTCTTGGAGGCAGCAGATGGGAGGATCCATTGTTCTGATCCATCCTGCTAGCCTGTGTCTCTTTATGGGAGAGTTAAGACCATTAATATTCAAAGTTTTAACTGTGAGGCTTGATTCAATCTCTGCCATAGTGTAGGGTTAACGGGATTTGATGCCTCTTCTGCTATTTTGTTTCCTCAAGGCTTTATTATTGTGTCCAACTTCTAGATAGCTCTGGGGGTTGGTTGCTTGGCTCTTCTGTGTGGGATATTTCATGGAGAATTCTCTGTAGGTTTTGTTTAGTATCCATATAATTGTAGAGCTGGATTTTATTTTGAAATATTTTCCATTCTCCATCTATGATAAGGGATACTTTCACAGGGTACAATAGTTTGGGTTGAAACCCAAAGTGATTTAAGCTTTGAAGTACACCATTCCAAGCTCTTTTCACTTTTATGGTTTCCGTGGAGAAGTCTGGTGTAACTCTGATGGGTATGCCTTTAAATGTGATTCATTGTTTTGCTCTTGCTGCTTTTAGAACCCTCTCCTTGCTTTCACTGTTTAGGGTTTTAACTATAATGTGTCTTGGGGAGTTTCTTCTTTGGTCCTGACTGTTTGGTGTTCTGTGTGTTTCTTGTATCTGGATGGGATTCTCTTTTGCTAGAATGGGGAAATTTTCCTCAATAATTTTGTTGAATATGTTCTCTATGCCTTTGACCTGAATTTCTTCCTGCTCTGGTATCCCCATGATCCAGAGATTTGGTCTTTTAAGAGTGTCCCATAGTTTCCTCATATTTTGTTCACATGATTTTTGAACTTATCTAAGTTTTTGTTATCCCAATCTCTTTCTTCTGCTTTGTCTTCCATGTCTGAGGTTCTATCTTCCAGGTTATTAACTTTTGTAGTGAGGGATTCTTGAGTTGTTTTAAATATCTCCATTTGATTTTGGTTTTCCAATAGAGCTTTTTGCATGGTCTCCATCTCTTTGTTGAGTTGCATTTTCATTTCATAGGTTGTCTTACTTAAAGCTTCCTGGTATTCATCCTTGTATTTGATTATGGCTTCATTTAGTTTAGCCAGCTGATTCTTCAGCTCCTCTGATTGCTGGTTTGCCTTTATCTCATTTACTATTCTAGCTAAGTCCATCTGTTTTTCCTCCATTGTATTGAGCCTGGTGGTGAAGCTTGTGAGCTGATTCTGCACATTTCCACTGACATTATCAATTTTTGCTTCCATTTCCATTAATAATCTGGATATAGACTCCATGTCCTAAACATTTTGTCATCTCCTCCTTGGATGCATCTGTGCTCTTTCTTTTATATTTTCAGTGTCAACTTCCAAAGTGGGGATAGGCAAACTTTATGTGGGGCAGTCTGCCTGTTGTTCTTCTTGCATTGTGATCTACTCATGTTCAGATGAGAGACTGGTTTTTCCTGGGTCTTCAGCAGTGGGGGGGGGGGGACCTCACAGGAGATTGTGGCAAGGACTGGTAAGGTTTTGGCATGTGCTTGCTTCCTCTGGTGTCAGGCAGTTTGGGGGTGTTCAAACCTTCAGCAGCAGTAGCAGGCTTCAAGCTGGTCCTTCTTTGGAACCTGGGTTCAGTGGGCACCATCGTGGGATGCAGGGACTGGTGGGGAGCCAAGACACAGCTCCTTCACCTGTCCTTGCCTAGGGTCAGTGAGTCCCAGTGTGCAAGGGTGGGTAGGAGGTCAGGTCTGCAACCTGGCCTCACCTAGGGTCAAAGTGATAATGGGAGATGTCATATATTTTAAAGCCAATCCATGGACACATATTCTTCAGTGAATTATCAAGGAAAAGTCTCAAATAAAATAAGAAATTTCTTCTTTTAAATTATTTATTTACTTATTTATTTGCAAGTAGAGAGAGATAGAGAGAGAAGAGAAAGAATGGGTGTGCTACGGCCTCCAGCAAACAAACTCTAGATGCATGTGCCACTTTGTGCATCTGGTTTTATGTGGGTCCTGGGAAATGGAATCCAGGACATCAGACTTTGCATGCAAGCACCTTAACTGCTAAGCTATCTCTACATTCCTAAATTTTTAAAATATCTTTGAGGTAGAGTCTCACTCTATCCCTGACTGACCTGGAACTCACTCTGCAGTCTCAGGCTGGCCTCAAACTCACAGTGATCCTCCTAACTCTGCCTCCCAAGTGCTGGAATTAAAGGCACCATGCCTAGTCTTCTTTTAAACAGTTTAGTGACAATTTTCATACATGTACATAATATATTTTGATCATATTCCCTTCCCACTAAGTTTTCTTATTTATTCCACTAAATCTCTTCTTCTAAAATAAGAAATTCCTAGCATTTTTTGATTATTACCATGAGGCTTACATAAAAAATTTTATAGTAATAATAGGATATTTTTAAGCTGATAATAACTTGCTTGATTTTCTTTTGATTTGAGATAAGAGTCTCATTATGTAGCCCAGACTGTCCTTGAACTCATGATCCTCTTGTCTCTGCTTTGATGAGTGCTGGTTATATTATAAGTGCATACCACCACGCTTGGCATAATTTAACTTTGATCACATACAATGCACAATATTTTTATCTCACTTCACTCTATCCATAAACGTTCTATATTTTAATTTCACAATTTGTATCACTTTATAAAATATATCCCTTAACAAATTATTGTAGTTTTGTTTTTTTTATAGTTTTGTCTTTTTTTTTTTTTTTTTGGTTTTTTCGAGGTAGGGTCTCACTCTATCCCAGGCTGATCTGAAATTCACTTATGTAGTCTCAGGGTGCCCTCAAATTCACAATGATCCACCTACTTCTGCCTCCTAAGTGATTTATAGACCAGCATCATAGTAATAGAGTATTCTGAAATTATATACTTACTTGTACTAGTAAATTTAATACTTTGACATGTTTCATATAATGAATTAGTATCTTTTTCTTTGGGTTTGAAGAATTCCCTATGTCCATGGGTACAGGGTTACTGGAATCTGCTTGGGTAGATCTGGATCCCAGGTCTACTGGACCACACCTGAGCCCTGGGTCCACTGAAGCCAGAGCATAGAAGCCAGTTTGCAAACTAACTAGAAGAATGGTGTTGAGGAATACATGAATTCAAGATCCATGAAAACCAGCTGGTCTCAGTGCATAAGTGCTGAGTGGAGGGTAGGTTTATAAGGACTATACTAAAATCTAGGCTCTAGGTCTTAACAGATCAGAACAGCACCAAGATCTACTCATTGAGTCTGAACTCTGGATTTGCTAAATCATGAGGCTGCAAGGGCCAACCTGGGTGGTAGAGCCACATGGAATGGCCTGGCATTGAGAAGGCCTGGATTCTGAGACTAGAGGTGCTGACACGGAACTCAGAGAAGCCTAAAGCCTGGGCATTTGTGGTTCTACCTAACTCTGAGAGACTCTGGAACCTGGAGTGAGCCTGGATCCTGGGGCCATAGGGGCTGGAGGCTAGCTCTCTCCGAAGGCCTAGAAACTGTGTCCATAAGGCTCCTGGAGGCTGGGTCTATGTGTGCTAGACTAATGACCAAGGCCATAGGGACCTGCCTCATGCAGAGATTGAAGCCAGGGGCCATGCAGGCCGCCTCAGTAAATGAGGCTCCTCAGAAGCTGGGAAAATAAGAAACAGCCTGGAGACGGAATTTGTGGGGACTGACCTGCCACTGAGGTGAGCCACAGCTTAGGTCTGCTAGGGATGGCTTATCAGTGGTGTAGATCTAGAGACTGAGTCCAGTGGGCAGGTCTGGAACCTGGAGCTGATACATACGTCCAGTCCGTGGGTACTGTCCTGGTGGTATCTGGGGCCATGTAGGCCTGCTCAGTCTTAGGTTTTACTAGAAAAGGTCTAGTATTGGGGTCCAAGACAGTGCTCATTTCCCCCTCCTTCCCTTTACTGAGGGTATCTGTATCCACACTGTGATGCCTGGGGTTAGGTAACTAATAATGCAAAGCTTTCTTTCCTACCCTCTTCAGTGTATCATATTTCTATGTTGTACCATGTACTGCAATTACACACCTGATCTAATTGCTATTGTGAAGGTATTTTCATTGGTAGATATTTGTTGAAATTGATATTTCTATTAAAGGACAAGCGTTAGAAAGTCCTATTATGTCACCTTGCTAATACCCATCTCCAAGCAGGTCTGTACAAAGAGTAGAATCTTTCTGTAGAAAATTCATGAGTCTAGTATAAGAAGCTACTCAGGACTCAGATTCTCCCCATAGACCATTCATTACCTCTTTTCCAACTGTATCTACTTAGCAGATCCCAACTGTGACAATGAGGAGGGAAGCGAAAAACAGAGGTCATATAACAAAATCTTAGAGTCAAATTGAAGTCTCAGCAGCAGGCTCCACCCTGCAGTGTCCTCTTGCTGCCTACAGAGATTTTCCCTATCAGATCATCTTTTCCCAAACATTGATGTAATGACAAGGAGGGAAAAAATGAGCACAGGAGACATCTGGAGAAACTCAGAAACCTGAAGGTGAGAGACTGCTTGTTACACTTCCTCCTACATGATGTATATTCTAGACTAAAGTTTTAGTGTCTCTTACAGCAAAAGTGTTACTTAATCACAATCTCTCCTTCAACAATTTCTTTCTTTAAATAACTGAATAGTTAATTAATTCTCCAGAGAGATCTAAAATATTCAGTTTCTGAATTGATTAATGAGTAAAATTCTTACAGCTTTTCCATAACTCTAACCTCATTAAAATTAAACGAAATGCCCCTAAAATGCTTATGGCTATGCAATCGAAAGAATATTTGAAGGTTAAAGTTGGCCAGTAGTGACATCTATGGGACCTTGAACTTCTGGATAGCCTTCATCCTGTTTTCACAATTGAGCTGCCCCTGAATTGAAATGAGAGAGGATTCATGATCATCTGTAATTAAGTGGGAATATGCACTTATGCATTTCTATGTGGTAGTACACAATAAAATTAATCAGTTATCTAGTTGCTATTTTTAATGAGCACTTAATTTTACATGACAAATTTTGTACAGCAAGAGAAGAAAATTATATACTGGTTCCCACCTACACAAACAATTAATGAGACCAGTCTCTTGACTAAAAGAGAAGGTACTCAAGGCTGATTGAATATAAAGCCCAGATGATAACATGTAGAGTATTTCAAGTCAATCTTAAGAACATTTCATGTGCCACAAAGAAGCAGTAAAATAGTCACTGATCAGTAATATTTTCTCCTTGTTACTAAAAGTTGTCAAATAACCTTTATTCGGAGTTATTCTCCTGGTGATGAAACTGTAATAAGAGGGTGACAGGCAGGATGAATACAGGAAGTGATAAACTGAGGAGAAGAGTCTTCACTGCCCACTAGTCAAACCAGGAGTAAGAGAAGATAGTGATAAATTATACTCAGGTCAGGAGCATTAACAAATGACTATAATTGAGGCCTGAGGTTGGTTATAGGTGGGGCCACTTTGGCACTTGCAATATTGAAGTGATCAGACAAATTTTCAGATCCTCATAATAATTTAAACACAATGGTGTGTAAATAGTGGGCAAAAAAACTCTTCCTTTAATATTTTCACAAAAGAAGAAACACAAATGGCCTACACACATACAAAAACATGTTCTACCTCCTTAAAAATCAGGGAAATGCAAATTCAAACTACTCTGAGATTCCATCTCCCTCCTGTCAGAATGGCTACTAGAAAACAAATGACAATAAATGCTGGTGAGGATGCAAAAAATAGGAACCCTTCCACACTGTTGGTGGGAATGTAAACTGGTAGAGCCATTATGGAAATGTGTGTGGAAATCAGTGTTCCTGAGACAGCTGAAAATAGCTTTACCATATGACCCAGCTACACCACTCCTTGGCATATATCCTAAGGACTCTAGTCACTACCCTAGAGATACTTGCTCATCCATATATATTTTGGCTCTATTTTCAATAGCTAGGAAATGGAACCAACCTAGCTGTCCCTCAAAGGATGAGTGGACAATGAATTGGTTCATTTATATAATAGAGTACTATTCCGCAGTAAAAAAAATGAAATTATGAAATTTGCAGGGAAATGGATGGATCTGGAAAGGATCATACTAAGGGAGGTAGCCCAGGCTCAGAAAGCGAAATGCCATATGTTCTCCCTCATATAATGGCACACCCAGTAACCATAGATTGATACTAGAAAAACTTCAGTGTCAGGGATGGGATACCTTCCAGTGAGTTGGCCAGGGAGGGTCCTGAGGCCCCCAAAACATTTCAGGCCATTGCCAAAGCTCTTGGTTGCCTACCAGAATGAGGTGGTAATACCTTATTGCTGAAGACTACATATGCTTGAGTGCAGGTCACTGAGAAATCAAGCTGGAGCTGAGCTGGAAACTTCCTCCCTGTTAACTAGCTGACCAAAAGCTGGAAAAAGCTATGGCTGCATGGAGCCCTGTGGGAGAGAGAAGTCATCAATGGTGGTGAACAGCAGTGGACCTTGCAAGCCTTAAGACTGGTCAGCAGGCCAAATGTGCCAACTGGGGCAATAATGGTGCATCTATTGATGGGAGGGGACTAACTGCTCTCTAATTGGACTGGAGACCTGCTCCACAGGAGGGAATATATCCCTGGTACTGAAGACCTAGTCAAAAGCCTATGGTGGGGGAGGTCATGAGCTCTAGAGGAATAACACCTACTGTTGTGTGGCTAAATGCATATATTATGCCCACCAAACTGCCTAATAACGACTTTTTAAAATAAGTATATCCATATGATAATGCTACTCTCATGTTATCTAGAGAAGCTTCTCTTTTTCAGATGGCAGTGACCACTGGGATAACACAAAAGACACCATAGTGCTCAGAAGTGACAGTGGAGTGTTCAGCACTGGGACATCTCTATCATGCTTCCTGAGGCTCAGGGTCTATTTCAGAAGAGGTGGTGGAAAGATTGTAAGAGCCAAAGCAAGGGGAGGACTGCATACAACACAAACTTCCAGACACAAAACAGCCTTGATATTCATAACTTCACAGTGCCTGATAATACCTACACATAATGGGAAGAAAAAACGATGACATCAAAACAAAGGAGACTGATTAAGAGAGGGAAGATATATGAGGGAGGGTGGTGAGAGAATCATACTGGTTTATAATTCTATAATTATGGAAGTTATCAATAAAAAGTTTTTAAAAATTAAAAATAAGTAAAAAATTTTAAAATTAAATTAAAAATATTTTCATTGAAATGTTTGGATATAAAGTGCTATGATTTGAATATGAAGATGTCTCAAAGGCTCATGAATTAAAGGTTTAATTGACAGCTGGAGGGCTTTTGAGTGGTGATAGACTCTTGAAGGCTGTGATTTCATGAATTCATTGATAAATTCGAAGTGACATGGACTACTCAGAGGTGTGTCTTGATTGGAGGAATCAGGTCACTGGTGGCCTACCTTTGAAGAACATTTCTTGTCCTCAGGTCCTTCAGCTGTATCTCTCTGCATTCCTGGCCACCATGAGGTCAGTAGCTCTGTATTACCATGTGCATTCACCATGATTCCTTGCCTCACCATCGTCTCAGAAACATAATACCATGGACTGAATCCTCTGGAACCGTGAGCCAAAACAAATCATTCCTCCCTTAATTTCTTTTGTCTGGTATGTTGTCATAGTGATGAAATATGTAATCATGTATATAACAAATTGGTAATATTAGACTTACTTGTTCAAAAAAATAAAATCACTAAAGGTGTGTCACTTGTGGCTAAGCCCTGCATTCTCATTTGGGGATAAAGGTGTCCCATTGTGTACTAAAGAGAGAATTTTTCCTTTAGAAAAATTACAACTGGGAACAGTGATACATTCCTATAATCGCAGTATTTGGGAGATAGAGGCAGGAGGATCAAAAGTTCATGGTCGGGCTGGAGAGATGGCTCAGAGGTTAAGGCACTTGCCTCCAGTGCCTAAGGCCCCGGGTTCAATTCCCCAGGACCCACATAAGCCAGACCCACAAGGTGGTAGCCCTGGTGCCTTCTCTCTGTCTCTCTATCTCTCTCTCTCTGTATCTCTCTGCTTGAAAATGAATAAAATATTTAAAAAAAAAAAAAGTTCATGGTCATCCTCAGCCACATCATGAGTGTGAAGTCAGACTGAGCTCCATGAGTTCCTGTCTCAAAGGAACAAAATAAAATAAATTATAAATAGATATGTAGATGTTAGATAAATACAGACATACATGTGTATATGTTTATATAATACTAAGTAACTAAAAGTAAAATAAAATTAAAGCCATGATAGCTCATTTCATTTCACAGTGAGGAACTCAACTTCATTCACACTCAGAATATATTCATCTCAAATTTCCAAAACAGTTCTGTTCTGTTGAAAATTTTATTGAATGAGCCTTCTTAAGGCAGTTTAGGGTTAACAGAGCCCCCGAAAGTAAATTAAAAAGTGACGGAAGGCAAGAAATGTCTTTGATCTTACAGGGGAAGAATCATTTTACCTCCTTCCCTCCAAGGAGTCCTTATATGCCCACTTTGCTAGAGGCCAGAAGTGCCAGAAGAGTCTGGTCTTTCTTTATCTCTTTCTCCTTCAAGGAGTTCCAGATCTCTTTTTCTTTAAATCTGAGTCCTTCCTTCTTTCTTCTTTCCCATAGGAGTTCCCCTTTCTTAGAGGAAGGATAGTTCCCTCTCTTGGAGGGTTGCGATTCCTAGAAAGATCACCCCCCCCTTTCCTAGAGGACCTGACCCCCTACTAGAACATTGGCATTAAGGCTGGACTAGCCAGTTCTGCCCTCATCAAGTCCCATAAAAGACTCCAATCTCTGTCTCCAAGTGGGCTTTCCCATTTTCTGGGAACCCTTCTTCTGCCCTCTCTTGGGCAGGAGCTCAGTAATCTTTCCTCCTTTGAAGCTTTATATCTAAAATAAAATCTTCTAAACTGTATCCTCTGATTCGTGGGTTTTATCTATTGAAATTCGCAAGAAAAGAACCAGGAGGCCACTAATTCAATGGGAAATGTGTGTGACCATGAGTGCCCGGCGCCCTAGCTCCTGAGTTATTGCCTACCCAAGAACAAAGCAAGGCTCTGTCATTCTCAAGGATATCCTAAATTCCTGTATCCCTCTTGCTGAAAGGGACTGGGTAGATCCAAGCTGCAGCAGGTGGAGTTGGTAAGGGAAAAATCTCCACAGAGAAGCAAGTCCCTGTGGAAATTAATTACCCAGCACAGATGAAGGCGGTGTGGACAAAAGAAAGGGAAGAGAATCGCCAAGAAGGACTTCAGGCTGTTACTGCCAGAATAACAAAAACAGGCATGGCAAGGGATGAAAATGGATTTTTTTTAAGAAAGGGGGCAAGAAGCCAGGAACTATGGGCAGAAACAGGTGTTGAGATACAATTTCAAATAAGCCAAGATGAGCTTCTTACAATGTTGGTGGGAGATAAATGACATAGAGTTCTAAGTCTGGGGCAAAACTTCATGAAATAAATGGTGTATTAGAGTGTGCTGAGAATATTACTGAGTTAATACACTGCAAAAATATCCAAATGTAAGGAAGGAATTCAAGGTCACATTTAAACTTGCACTTTGCATATGGAAGGGCAAGAGCTTGGGCCCCAGTCCGGGATGCAGTTTGCTCAGAAGCCCTGCTGGCCCACTTGTTCAGAGGGGACCAGCTGAGTCAGCATTTGTTACGCAGCAAGCCCAAACAGAACAAGATCTGCAGAAGGAACACTGAAAGCAGAAAATCAGGCCATGTGGCAGGAACCATGCCCTGCTGGGAAGCACTAGCAGCACCTGGGAGAGAGTGACTCATTGAAAGGGGGGAGGGGACCTCAGAAAAGGGGAAAAAAGAGCAGGCAGGTTCTGCAAGCAGTGACCATGACCGATACCAGGAGCCCAGGCCATCTGGATTACAAATGGATTTTGAAAAGGACTGCATTGGAATACACGCACACTCACTCACATACAGACTCACACACACACACTCACACACACACAGTCACAAACTCACAACACACACACACTCATACACGCACGCACACACACAGAGACTCACTGACACACACACACTGACACACGCCGTGCGCTTTTTAATCTCTAGGCTTCGTAGCCACATTGTCAAAGAAATTGTCTTTCAGTGTCATTTTCTCTTTCTGGGTGTTTCCCTGGATTTTGGTAAAGGTTGAGTAAAATCAATTCAATTAGTATTCTCAAGAAATTACATGAGGATTTTCAAGTTACAAATCTGTGCTTCTGAGACCCCTAACTGAACTGATAAAGAGCAGCCACAAGAAGAAGAAGGTTCTTTGGCTCTTTCAGTCGGTCAGCCATCTACCAACTCATTCGAGCAACAGTTATCAAGCACGTGGTGTAAACCAGCACTGCTGTTCTCTCGGGGTTTGAAAGTGACTTGTAGACATGCTCACTGCCTCTCAGAACTAGCCAGAGATGAGTCAAACAATCTCATTTCTTACTAAAATGGGCAAAAGACTATGGTGTGAAGCTACCCCGTGTGATGAATGCAGCACACCTTGAGCTGGTCCTCAGACCAAGAAGGAGTTTCTTAAGGAGCTACAGTCCTCATGCTCCAAAGCATGGATAAAAGGTACTGGAGACCAGACTTGCCTGCCAATCAGTCCCCCCTGCCTAATTTTGATTTTTTTTCCAAAGCACAGTACCAACATTTATTAATCCTCACAACACCCCTGTGACGTAGGTCAACATGTCCTTTAGAGTAGAGAACTGAGGCAGAGTCAAAGAAATCTGCCCAAACCTGCTTGAGGCCAACAAGGGCAGCTGGTGAAGGGCTGGACCTGAATCCAGAAGCGTGGGTTCTTGGTCCTGCATTCACCCACTGGAGGACACTGCATGGGTGTACTTTTAACAATGAAGGCTACATACATGAAGGACAGAACACACAAAGGAACAGCATTGGGGAGCATGTCAGTTTGAGAGACAGAACATTGCCCACGCCCGTGAGGGAGGAAGAACATGCAGCTGAGAAAGGCTGGAGTCATGGTGACTGGAGCTAAGACAGACCAGGCAATCTGCAGAACAGTTTGGAAAAATGTAAACAGACCAGGAACCCATCCATGGGGTGACCAGCCCACATCCCTGTGATTTTTAAAAACATATATTATGTAATAGAAGTATCAAATCATAAAGGTAGAAAAGCTTTTATAGCTCCTTTATGGTATCTCAAATAAAGATGATTTTCTTCTCATTATGTCCAGCTTTTTAGGCAGAGGGATGAGAAACCAAGGAATGTGATTTTCTCCTCCCCACCCCAGAGAGCGGTATCCCCAAGGGCAACCTCACAGTCTTAGTTTTTACCTCTCCAGACTATCTGTCTTTTTTAAATTTACTTTTTAATAAGTAGGAACTTGGAATGTTCAATTCATGTGTAGGTACCACCCTTCCCCTCCTCCCTGTCCCCACTCCACTGAGGAGCCTATCCAGTGGGATTGCTGGAATGTTCCATGGAATGGAGGGCTAGGAGTTGTGCAAACAGCAGAAAATTATTTAGGGGGGGGGATTGTGGCAATGTCTGGATATTCTCCCCGACCATGGCTCTTACAATCTTCCCCCCCTCCCCGCTTCTGCAAAGTTCCCTGAGCCATAGTGGGTGAGTTTTAAGTCTGCTTTAGTGTTGAGCTCTTAGCAGCCTCTGGATATGGTCATTGGAACATTTGAGTGTCCTCTTGTCTGTCTCCATCACCCTGAAGCGGAATGTCTGGCTAATTGTGGAAACACTCTTGCTCATCTCGCCACTTCCTCTGTGGTTTACCTGGGCCCCAGTCTGCCTTCTTCTCATTTAAAATTTGAATGTATTTGCACATAGGGTGTGTGTGTGTGTGTGTGTGTGTGTGTGTGTGTGTGTGTGTGTGTGTGCATGCCAGGGCCTCTGGCTGCTACAAACACCAGACACTTGTGCCACTTTTTGCATCTGGCTTAGTGAGTGGCTTAGGAATTGCACCCTGGGCCAGTAGCTTTGCAAACAACCATCTTTAACCACTGAGCAATCGTTCCAGCTCCCTACGCCTTGTTCTTCTATTATTTTATTTTTTAATTCTATTTATTTTCTTTTTTTATTCTATTTATTTTATTATTTTATGTTTCTTGGTCAAAAGTTTCTGAAATGATATTATCATTTATGTTCTTCCTTTTTCCTCCCTTCCTTCCTTCTTTCCTTCCTTCCCTCCTTCCTTCCTTAACAGGGTGACTTTATCCCAGGCTGTCCTCACACTCACTATGTAGCTGAAGATGAACTTGAACTTCTGATCCTCTGGCCTCCGCTTTCTGGGACAGGCTTGTGGAACCACACATAATCTATGTGGTGCTAAGGATCAAGCCCAGGCAGGGCTTCAAACGTGCTAGGCAAGTACTCTGCCAACTAAGCTACATTCCAGCCTAATCATTTCTTTCAACGACTAAACATTGACTGTGTGTGTGTGTGTGTGTGTGTGTGTGTGTGTGTGTGTGTGTGTGTATTGAACCCAGGGTCCAATGCATTCTCTGTAAACACTCTATCACTGAGCTGAACCCACAGCCCATAAATGCTCTTGAATGTTTGAATTACCATTTCAGTTTAACAAGTTCATCTCTAAGATACATAAAACAACTGTTATCGACCTGCAAGACAGTGTCAGAACTGCTTTTAGACAACATTCCATTGTTTAGAAAAGTCTTAATGAGCCTAATTTTTCTTCTGTAGGGTTTTGAGATAGGGTCTCACTATGCAGCCCTCCTAGCCTGGAACTTGCTATGTAGATTAGGTTGGCCACCTTGTAACACTCCTCCTTCCTGTGCTTCCCAGATGCGAGGATTGCAGGTGTGTGGCACTATGCCCAGAGCATTTAAGGGCCTTCAACATGTGCTCATCAGGGACTCATATTCAGTCTATTCAGTTGGTATATTTGGATTTTATGCTCAATATGTCTATAACGGCAAACTTTCACACTTCATCTCCAGAGTTACAGAGTTTCAAAGTCTTAATCATAATGAGTCACAGTGAACTCTTCTTTTGTAAGTGGGATTAACATTACCACATGAACTTGAGACACTAAATTATTAATAGCCTCTCAAGGCTTCTGGGTTTTACTGTAATTCCAGTGATGCGCTCATAAAAGTTTAAGAGCATTAGAATAAAATATAGGCTCAAAATGTAAAGTTTTTAAAGCTATTCTTCCTACTCTGGTTTCAATATTCTTCAAAAGGAGAAAAAAATACTAATAACAAAAGCCATGATGGCTTTCTCATAACACAAGTATTAAGAGAAATGATGAACTTAATTAAATATGTAAATTAAATATGATTGCATCATGCTGAAAAGGAATAAAGCCTCAATATTTTGTTTTATTATGTGTCATTTATGGCTTATCAGATGACTGTTGTGACAATTTAGGCTGGCACTAAACCATATTAGTTCATGAGAGATTGCCCTCTGAAGTCTTGTAGCTTGACTAGGATTTTGTCTGCTGGTTTTCACTAGGTTCACTGGGGAGGAGAATGAAGAAAATATTCACATAAAGTCTGATCACACAGAGGATGTCCCTCTGCAAAGCTGAAGCGCTTTATTTTTTAACTTTTTAACCGATCATGTTCATACATGTACATAATGTATTCTGATCACATTACCCTCTCATTACCATCCTTTGTCCCCTTTCTCTTATCCCCCAATACAGAATTTATTCAGAGAAGGGTGAGAAGGAAAGGAGATGGAAGGAATCAGTCACAACAATGTCACCAAAGGAAAGAAAACCCTGAGAAGGAATTTCTAGGACAGGTATCCATTACTTATAATTATTTTAAATGGACTTCACATTGTGAGAAAGTGAAAAGAAATAAGCACCGTATTTACCAAAGAAAAAGAATGGAGAGCACCCTTGCCTCAGAAGCAACAGCTTTGTGGCTATGAAAAGAGGAACACGAGACCATCCAGAGAATTGTACGCAACAGAAAAAGGAAGAAATGAAGGATCCTCAGCCTGTAATGGGGGGGAAAGGAATGTCAGAGGGTGTATGGTGCCAACAGAACTCAGAATATGAGAGTGGATGGAAAGGTGCACCCCGAGAAGGCAAAGTGGGGAAAGAGAAGGTGCTCAGAGGAAGCCTCGAAGCCATAGATTCTCATCCAATCCAGGAGAAAACAAACACCCAACAGGGAAAAGTAAACAGCACATACATGTCCCAGGTAGTGAGAGACAACAAAGCTCAAATTTTACTTTTTAAGCTTATTTTTCAAATTACAGACCGTGAAAAGCAAAGTGTGAAGTGACACCCATAGGACACATCTGGGGCTGAGGCTGTAGCTCAGCTGATTAAGTGCTTAGCTAGTAAACAGGAGCCTTGGGTTGAATCCCCAGCATTGCATTAACTGAGCTCGATACTGCAAGCTTGTAACCCCAGCACTAGGGAGGTGGAGGCAGGAGGATCAGAAGTTCAAGGTCGTCCTTGGCTATATAGATGTTGTGGTTTAACTCAGGTGTTCCCCATAAACTTACTGTGTTCTGGATGCTTGATCCCAGGTGATGGCAGTTTTGGAATTAAAACCTTGTTATTGGTGTGCAGGCATATAGGGGTTATAGTTGGCTTCCCCTTGCCAGTGTTTGGCACACCTTCC
The DNA here is from genome assembly GCA_004024765.1 of Zapus hudsonius. NCBI lineage: Eukaryota > Metazoa > Chordata > Mammalia > Rodentia > Dipodidae > Zapus > Zapus hudsonius. The sequence continues at coordinate 48,685 of PVHP010006144.1, forward strand.
TGCTGCTGTTTGCAGTTATGTGGCAGAGGTGATGTCCACTGTCTGCTCATGCCACATTTTTCCTGCCATCATGGAGCTTCCCCTCGAGTCTGTAAGCCGAAATAAACCCATTCCTTCCACAGGCTGCTTTTGTTCAGGTTCTTCTCAACGCAGCAATGAGAAGCTGACTACAAAATGGGTTTGTGGCTAGCCTCGGGTACATAATACCCTGTCTCAAAGAACGTTAAATAATAATAACAATTTTAACATTATCAGGGCTCATTTTCCTTTGTTAGAATTGTCCTAATGAAGTAACACAAAGTGGTTGCCTTAATAATAAGAATTAACAGTCTTAGACGTGGTTATCAATCAAAACACATCAAAGCAGAAATCCAGAGGCTACAGAGAACTCAACACTAAATCAGACTGCCAACATGTCTGCCATGGCTCAGGAACATTGAGGAACTGGGGGTGGAAAGATTTTAAGAGCCACAGAGTGGGTAGGAATACCCTGAGGCACGTCTTCCTACCACCCCACAGGGACTGACTTCATGACCCACAGTGAATACTATAACTCTACTGAGGAGCGCACCAGGGAAATGGGAGCAGGGACAGGGGACAAAAGTGTATAACTTGTTTGTGTGAGTGTGTGTGTGTGTGTGTGTGTGTATAATTTTCAAAGTATTAAGTTAAAATTGCATGTCAAAGTATAAATGTTCCTTTAATTTTTATTAACACTTCCTTATTCATAAAATCAAAACAAAAAAATAATTGATAGTCTCACAAATCTGGAGGCTAAAAATCTTAGATTAATGTTTGGTAGAGTCCATTCCTTTTGGGTGCTGTAATGGAAATGCCTCCCTCCTTAACTATCGACAGGTGTTTTCTCCCTGTGTTTCTTCACAGGATGTTCTCATTGTGTCTATATGTGTCCTGCCTTTTCCTAAAACCACCAATCACTCTACTCCAAGATGACCTCTTGTGATTTGTCCACAAAGGTCCTACTTCCAGATTCCAAAGTAGTCAGGGTTAAGACTTCTACATATCAATTGTAGGAAGACACAGTTGAAGGAACTTCCAGCAGAATTTGCCTGCTGTAGAGGGTTTTGGGGGCCCTAGATGTATCCAGTTCCTTGAAACTTTTTTAAAAATATTTTTATTTATTAAATAATTTTATTTATTCATTTTCAAGGAGAGAGAGAGAGAGAGAGAACGCATCAGGGCCACCGCCTTGTGAGTCTGGCATATGTGGGTCCTGGGGAATTTAACCCAGGGCCTTAGGCACTGGAGGCAAGTGCCTTAACCGCTGAGCCATCTCTCCAGCCCCAGCTCCTTGAAACTTAATTACAATCATACTGAATCCCAATCCACGCAGGGTATTCAAGCCCTCTCCAATGCTTCAGAGGTTTTCATGAGCTCTGTTATTCTGACAAGGCCAACCTTGGCCTCTGGCCTCTGCTTCCATGTGCTGCAAAGATGCAGAGCCTTACTTTCCTGACAAGCACAAACTATAAAGAACTAGTGAGCATTTGGGAAGATGGCAGAATGGTGTCCTAGGAAATGCACGGTGAACATCCTAGTCCTTTCCATTCATAAACATCTTTTAGGCCAGTTTCTCACCGGGCTTCCAGGCAAAGTTGGCTGCCTTCAAGTGCCCAGCAAATCTTCACGCAATCTTTCAGGCTCTCTTCCATCGTTAGTTTCTGGCAGTCTTCCATGAGCCGGAGTTGAGTTCCTAGAAGAAAAGGAGAAATGTCCTCTGCTCCTTCCTTGCCCCAGGCAGATCGGTTAGCTTGGCTCTTGATGAGGGCCCCTTCTGCTCCGTATCAATGATATTGTGGATTTCAGGTCTCTCAACTCCCCTGTGAGCTCCTTTCTCCATTAAGGTCATTCATGAAGGAAATCTTGAATTAGACACAAACCTCTCCAGTCCCTTTCTCTAGGTTATTATGTGAATTTATGCAAACAATGAACTATTTGTGCAAATAAACTTTTTTTTGAGGTAGGGTCTCACTCTTGCCCAGGCTGACCTGGAATTCACTATATAGACTCAGGCTGGCCTCAGTTTACAGTGATCCTTACATCTCTGCCTCCCCAGTGCTGGGATTAAAGGCACATGCCACCACTCCCACCCGGAGCAAATAAACTTCTTAGCGCTACATTATACCCAGACTTGTCTGAATCCCAGGGTTCACTCAAGTAGGGATTGTTCTTTCATTTGTCTTTCCAGCTTTCTGAAATGCGACTTTCAGTAATGGTAAACAAGAAAATTCCTGTCAGAGCTGAAATTGAAAACATAAGAGACGAAATCTAGGGGAGTGAGGAACTGTCCTTTTAATGTGTGAGCCTATAGGAAGCCCATTAGAATATGATACAGAGAAAACGGAACAGAAAGCGAAAGATTTTACAAAGCAAAGCAAATATTCCCAACTGCTAGCATTTCATCAAGTACATGCAAGGAAAAGCAAAGCTAAAAATCTGGAATAAAATTTCAAAAGACAACATCCAAGAGATAATTCTGTCAGCAGAGGCAAGAGTGATAAGGGAAGGGAAGAAACCAAGCAAGATTAAAGACATTTCCAATGGACATTTTAAATATTCAAGAAGAGAATAAAGGATGAGAGCAACTTTAGAAACTAAAAATAGATTAAAGTTTAGCCAGAAGAAACGAAAAACAAAAGATCCTTAAAAGGAGCATTGTGTAGTATTTCTGCCAGAACGAAGCATAGAAACAAATTCTAAGGGCACCACCATGAGTTGAACAGACCCCTCCTTAGCTCAGCATCATACATCTGCAGATAGCAGTCCCTTCAGGGATCATGTCTACTGGAAAGAGAGCTTTGTCCAAGGTCACACCCCATTCATGGAGCCCCACAACCAGTGACTGCTCCACCAGAAGTATTAAAGTCCACCCAACCCACCTTGACCTCTGAAGCACCATCCTGCTTCTAGACTACTTTGGAATTCTGGGATTGGTGGGGGCTGACCTTGTCATCCCTATCCACTCCACTCTGTACTCTCCTCTCCTTTTCTTATAGATTGATATGAAATTGTCACGTAATAATGTCCTGATCACTGAACCCCAGCTCAGTGAGCTTTCCCAGGTGCTCTCACCCCCCTGGGCGAAGGAAGGTGAAACAGCAAATGAATTTACATGAGACCTTACAAATGAGTGATGTGGAAACATTCAAAGACCAGAGAGCATCATATTAGGACAATTAAGTCAGTCTCAGAAGGACAAATACCACATGTTTTCTCATTTGTGGCTCCTAAATTTTATACAGATACAGGAAACTATGTGTGTATATATGGCATGAAGGTAGAAGCAAACTGTTTAGAAGATCTAGGTGTGGTGGGTGTCACACCTGTCAACCCAGCATACCTTGGGAGGCTGAGGTGTCAGGACAGTGAGTTCCAGATCACCGGAATAGAGTGAGACCCTGCCCCAAAAGTTAAATAAATAAATATATTAATAAATAGAAGAAAAGACTGTCTAAGAGAACAAAAGAGGTCTAATAAAAGGTTGAAGGGCCAGAAAGGGGAGGGAAAGAGAGGAGCTTGGAGAGATATGTTCAAAGTATATTATACACTTGTATGAACATGACCTTGTGTAACCCAGCACCATGTACAAAAAGATGCAGGCTACCGACAATACTAAACAAAAGCTGCCAACTAAAGGCATGATTTGGGGAACCAATTTTCTCACCCATGGTTGGTTCTGATGACTATTGATAAGTGTGCTGTATTGGTGGCATTATGACACTACCTACACAGGACCATAAAAAGAGGGGGGGAAATGATGACCAAACCAGGCACAGTTTATGGGAGGAAGAAGGGATTTATTGAAGCTACAGATACAGTGACAGTTCCATAACGGTAAAAGGCACTACCTTGAAAAAGCAAAACTGCAACAATAACTCATTAGTGTAAAAGAAAGAGAAATGTTGTCAAAATGATAACATAATGTAATAGTAGAAGTGAAGATAATTAACACATTTTAAAGAAAAATTAAATTAACTTTTTGGTAATTGAAATTGTTGGGGGACAATGGTCATAGTCAGCCACACGCCACAGGGATGAATCTTCAAACCAGGCACAATTTGAGGGAGGAAAGTATTTATTGAAACTACAGATTGAGGGGAAGTTCTGTAATAGCTAAAGAGGCTGTCCCTCTTTTACAGGTCTGAGCAGAGAGAAAAAACCAACACCAATACCACACACAAAATAGCAAAGAGGCAGGAGGGCCAAAGAGAATTTCTTCTCCTTTATATAGACTTAGGGTGGGGTCTTGCAACCCTATCCCAGACTTAATGGCTTCCTGAGTCTCTGGAATTTCCTTCCTGCCCTGCCCACACAGGAAAGAATGTTTACTTCTAGCTTCTTTGAGCTTCCTTACATCCTGCCCCCTACTGAGAGGCTGCCTTCCTGTAAACATCCTCAGAGACCCAGCCAAAATAATTAAAAAGATCCAAGTTGACAACAAAACCTAACCATCACAACAATGTTTCTTGGATATCCTATATTTCTGCAAGACTTAGGCCTTCTGAGTAAAGAATACTTTGGATAAACAACCAGCTTTAGATACTATAGTGTAACCCTCTGGAGAGATTTGGAGGCATGACTCATCAGAGTCATCCAGAGATACCTTTGAGTCAGTCAGGGTTCTGTGGAACAATAGAATTTAGAATATACATGTGTAATTACAAGAGAGGATTTATCACATTGGCTTACATGGGGACAGGGTAGTCCCAACATTTCTCTCTGCTGATGAGGGAACTAAGGAGACCAGGAGCTTTCTTGTCAAGGGGAGGTGGAACTGGGTTGACTCCTAGGCTATCCATAACCCCCTACCCCATGGACTGATCCAGTTTGCCTACAGAGGAGGATATCCAGCTGATTGGGGACAGGGAGGAGGGAAATTGGGAAACTGGGGATACCAACACATTATTTGCTCTTTCATGTATGTAAATATTGATACTAAAGATATATTCTATAAAAAAAAAAAAAGAAAGAATCTGGACGAGAGAGCAGTGATGTAGATCAGTCCGAGGCTGGAGATTCTCATATGGAAAAGCTTAAGCACCTGGAGTCTGGTGTCCATGGGTGATGGTATTAGCAAAGCCCACATATGCTCCTAAAGAACTGAGCTGAGGCTGAGGTGCAATCTCCTTCACTTTTTGTTCCATTCACTCCCTAACCTCCTAGACAGCTACCCTCAGGTCACAAGCCCACATGCAAATCATTTCTAGAAACACCCTCACAGAGGCACCTCGAAGTGTGCTTGTCCAATTTACTATGCATCACTCAATCCAGTCACGTTGAAAACAAAGTAATGGAGAGAAAAGACAATGATGGTTGCTTATATTCCAGGATAATGAGGAATCTGTCTCCAGAAGGGAGCATAGCAAGATGAACCAGCATTTAGCTCAAGGCCTCCCCATTTGGGGTTCACTGCTTCATTACTCAGATGACATCTTACCCCCATCACATTCCCATGTGGTCCTTGTGGGAACTAATACCTACTGCTACTTTGGTTGCTGTTTTCTAGGAGAGTAATGGTCTCAACAAATTTTGGAGCCCTACTTGCAGTAGAAAGTATTGGAATATTCACTGTTATACTTTTGTGTAAGGTGTATTTTTTTCAGCCCCTGGAGTTTATCAGTTGTTTCTCTGAAGAGCAAAGAGTAGCCACCAGTAACTGCCAAGAGAGAGCCTGCTTGCTTTTGTGTCTCATCCAGAAGGACCCTTTCCAATCTTCTACAGTAAGTGACTCCAAGGCCTCTCTGAACCTCCACAATTTCTCCCAAGTATATGGATACAGGCACCTGTGAGGAACAGGAATGAAATGTCAAGAATACCTCTCCTGAAAGGCTTGTAGAATATTTCAGCTACTCCGGCAGTGAAAGCAAGCAGCTGAAATTCTTACCTTCATCATTTTTGGTCAAGCTGCTCTCTCTCAATTGCTAGTTTCCTTCAAGTTGCAATTTTACTGTCCATTGTCATAACAAACATTTCTGATTGCTTTATTTAAAAGGTTTACATCAAAATGGGTCACAAAGCCAGTTCTGAGAAAATTGACTATTGTTGCTTAAATGCACACTTATCATAGAGCTCTAAAGAACTCCTGTTAAGTTTCTGCATTTACATACGATTAAATTGTAACACAACTCTTGAAGTTTCAATGCTTTTATTTATTTATTTATTTATTTTTAGTATTAGCTCTTAACTTCTCTTTATTGTCTTCCTTTAACCCTCAGCTATTTTCCCTGGTCAGTGATAACATTTTAAGTCTTCACTAGGTAACATTGTACTGTTTCTAGGACTAAGGAAGGTGCCCTTGTCTGGCATTTATCTCTTCCATTACTGATTCTGATCCTACCTAAACCAAATATCCTAAAATAGTGTCCTCTCCCCTCTCTTACCGTTTGAACTCTGTCTTGCACAGCAGAGGGGCAGGGGGAGGGAAAGAGAGAGTGACAAAGAGTCAATGGCTTGCAAATACAGAGTTTGGGAGACATGTTGTCTAGATCAGAATAGCCTGAGGTGCTTCTTTGATGCAGTCAAATCTGCAGGCCTGTCTGCAGCTCACCTTCACTGTGCCAGGGCCCTCAGCCCAAATGCCTTCTGATGTACCATCCAGAGGAAACAGGGGGAAAGCTGTTATCTCAGGAGTTATACTCCAAGGGTAGATGGGTAAAACAGGTGAGGTGGGGGTCACTCAGCTTGACAAATGGGGACTTCAAGTTCAAGGGGATTTGAATGTAGGGACCAGTGCCTATATTTTATTTAGGAAATAGAGAATGTGGATGAAATTCAAAGTGCTTCTGTGAAGCCAGGTTGGAGATAAGATCTGTTTAGGGCTTATAGTTGGTAAAATGTGGCATAAAATGCAGGTGGGGACAACTTGAGGTGGTGCTGAGAAGACAGGATTGGCAGGCAGTGGCCTTTGTGATCCCTTGTCGCTGTTAAGATTGCTCTAACCTTCTTCCTGTTAGCTTTCCCTCCTATAAGAGTTATGCCCATAAACAAGCACAGAGCAGGATCACAATGTGTATTAGCATAGGCAAGTTCTGACATACCTATAAGAATTGTTTAACTCATTATTTCATCACTGTATGTATATTTTCATAGTAATTCATGGTATAAATATTCATCACTATTCATGGCATAAGAAAGATAATCTCTGATCATATTATGATGGGTGGTTTTAATGTCTAGTAAGGCTCAACATCTGGACTTCCAAAGGAGTGTTGCTATTGGTTGCTTTTCTTCCTGCTTATAGGATGCACTTGCCCTGCAAATATGATCCTTCAACACAGGAAGCTCTAAGTCAGGTCAAATAAACACAGATCCTCAGAATGGAGCTGTTCAATGAGCGGTCATTCAAGTCAAATCATGTCAGTTCTCTGAGCATAGGACTAGTACAAACCTGTTCTACCCACTCCAGTGGAAGTTAGCCTGCTTGTGTTCGTGAGCATGGACCATGGTCATCAAACTGTGTTCATTTTTCAAAGCGATGGCAGAAATGGAGGGAAAAGAGATTGAATGGATTTAAAATGACATGACTTGGTATTCCGAGATTTTGCTATTTTTCTTGATAAACACTTCTTGGGTTGATGCAAATCTTTATTTTCTTGAGTGTCATTTTACAGTGCTCAAAGTGGCTTTTTGGATGGGCATATATGGGGGCGGTTCTTACTCTACTATTACCTCCATTAATTTTTTATGCTGCCAAGTCTTTTCTTTTATTAATCCCCCATTCTAGGTATTCTGAGAATGCCCATGTCCTCTATTGTGGTGGGGAATTCCCTCTCATATAATCAAACGCTTCATCCTCACTATGGCCTTCATCAAGTCATTTGTTCTTCTTTCATGGGTGAAATTAATCATGCCCAGCATGTCCTTGTTCAGATGTCTTCCAGCGCTCATCACATGACTTTATACTTAGCTGTTTCAAAGCTCAACACTTGGTAATGCACGCTGTGTCTTACATACCTGAAGTGACAATGTTCGTAGTGATCTTGATGTACCTCTCAGAGTTATATAATGAACAGTGTTTGGTTATGCCTGAGTGCCTGTGCCTGTCTCCACTAGTTAACACAAAACACTTTAAATAGCAATAGTTTTTTATTCAAGTTTGCCCACAGTTTTATCCAGAACTCACTGTATATAATAGACACACTGCAGGGCCTTCCAGTAAAAGAATCTTATAGAATATGAACAAGAAATGAAAATAACTGAACTAAATAAAGACCCATAACTGCTACAATTAAAAAAGTACAATTCTCATTTCCACAGCAATAGAAAATAATTAGGAAATTCATGGATTAACCTTTTGTTTATTACTGTATTCCTACTTAATTCATGCTCTAGGCCTTGATGATATATGTCTCCATATGTCTTATTAACAAATCCTTAGATTGCAAGAAACAGAAGCTGCCTAGAGCTAGTTTGAGTTAAACAGAATTTTTATAAATAATCAGAAGTGTTTTATGGGAAATCAAGTTCAGAACCTAAACAGGGCTTCCCAAGAGACTGAACGTGAGAACAAGAAGAGCACAAGCAAGGAGTCCCCTCAACCACTCTCATGGGTGTTCATCTCTCCTTCTCTCTGCACATCTGACCATCTACTGTCGTCTTTCCTACCCTCAAAAGACCCATCTTCTCTAGGTCAGTATGAACAAGGTCATCACAGCCCAGGTTTCAAATATTCTCTCTGTTAACAGACTTACAACCCTGAGAGTTTCTGAGTCTTTCTTCCAAAGTCCCTTGAAAGTGAATCTGTTGGACAAAGTTGGATCAAGTATGAACAGTGAGACATGGCTATGCTCAGGGGAAAGGTTTACATCGATGGCTTGCTCCCAACCTAGCCAGATCATTGGGAACTCAGGCTGTAGATGGAAGTGCTAAGCAGGAGACAGCTGCAGATGACAGGAAGTTCAACATCTGTATTACTCTCCTTGGGCTGCCCAGCAGGATTTCACAGAACTAGCTGGCTTAAGGAGAATTGTATTTCCTCACATTCTAGGCACTCAGAGTCCAAAATCAAGACGCCACAGGGCTGTTTGCTGATGAAGGTTTTCTTCCTTGCTTTCAGAATCCTGCCTTCCAGTTATGTCCTCACATGGCCTTTCCTCTGTACACACTCAGAGAGAAAATCTGTGACGTCTCCTCCTCTTCTTCTGAGAACACGGGTGCTACCACACTAGGGCTTCCCCCTTCTCACATCATTTAACTTTAATTACTTTTGTTTTGATGGCTCTGGGGATCAAACTTGTGATCTTAGCACATACAAAGTAATTGTTCTACCTGTCAGCTACATCCCCATTCCCAGTGATGACGTCTTCAAAGGCCTTATCTTCAAATACAGTCATATCGAGGGTTATCATTTCAACATATGAATTTGAAGAGGATACAATTTACTACAAAATAGCATCTCCAAAGGTGCCTACAATTCCATATAAAATAATGCCTGAATTTAATTTCCACATATACCTTTTGTATTCGTTGCTTTTCTCATTGCTGTGGCAAAATACCTGATAGAATTAATTTAAGGAAGAAAGGATTTATTTTGGCTCACAATTCTGAGAAAGTACAGACCATGGTGTGTGTGTGGGGGGGGGGACACGGTACAGCTCATGGTAGCAGGAGTATGTAGCTGGGACTCCATAACTCTATGAACCAGGGGGAGAGGGAGAGAGAGAGAGAGAGAGAGAGAGAGAGAGAGAGAATGGCCCAAAGTGAAACTGGGCTATAATACTCAACACTATTCTTCAGTAACCCTCTTCCTCCTCCTGAGCACCATCTCCTACATATTCCTCTCCAAACACCCCCACCACTGGGGACCAAGTATTCAAACACATGAGCCTTGGGGGGGGCACATTTTACTTCCAAATGATAACATTTTTAAAACTTATTAGTAGTCACTAGTTATGAAAGTCTAGCTTTTCATCACTAAGACAAAATATCCGACATAAATAACAATGGGGGGAGTTTTATCTCAGCTCCTGGATTCATTCCATCGTGTGGAAAGGGCACAGCAGAACACAGAAGTTCACGTCATGGTGGCCAGGCCACAGAAAGAGTCAGGGACCAAGGACCAGGTATAACCCTCAAAGGCACCCCCCCAGTGACCCACTTCCCCCAGCTATGCCCCACTTCTTAAAGTTTCTACCACCTCCCAAAATAACATCAGCTGGAGACTAACTGTTGAACACATAAGCCTATGGGGAACATTTCATATTCAAACCATAACACTACTGTCCTAAAAATTCTTCAACTTGTGAAAGAATAATTCACGAATTAGTCTTTATGACACATATTCACACACACCACATATATTTTCAGATGCAGTTAATTTTTAATTATCCACACTAATGATTCTATGGAGCATAGATTGCTGCAACTGTTCTACTTTAGTAACCAAAGAAGAGGAATATAATTCAGATGACCTAGCACATAAGTTTGCTATACCTTCATAAACAGAAATACAGGTTTTTAAATGAGTAAGAAGAGATGCTGAGCTGGACTCATATAGGCATCTCCATACTGTTTTACTAAGTGAAAGACAGGGCTGAGGAGCAGCAAAACATGAAATTGGGCCTCAAAGCGACAGAAGTGAGTAGGCGTGGTGAAAGGCTAAAGGAACTCTTTATAGTGTGGAGAAGGCAAATTATATACATCGTAGTCATCACACCACTCAGAGGGTGGTAGCTGAGTTTAATGAAGACCAAAGAATTCCCCTCTAAACAAATGCCGCTCAGCTCTTTCACTGAGAGTCATTCACCCCAATCCAGTGACTTCTTCAATACTATTTGGGTCCCACTCTGAAAGCAAAATGCTAATATCTCGAGAGATTAAGTATATTGTCCCGTTGCCACCCAACACTCATGAGCATTTTTGGTCCTCCACGAGTTAGTGATATGGAAATGTTGTCAAACCTTGAGTCCTTCAAAGCCTGCCATATGGAATGTTATCACCACCCTGCTGTGCCATCTAGCTGCCAAAGAGAGGGAAGGACACTAGCCAACTGAGTGCCGGCTATGTGGTAGCATATGCAGTACCTTACCTATCCAGAACATCCATATTTCATACAATACTACTAAGAGACACTTCCTATCCTATAGACGATGAGTAACAGGGATGGGGAGATGGTTCGGCACATAAGAGCCCTTGCTGCTTAAGCAGGAGGGGCTAAGACCACCTGAGTTTGAATCCCCAGCACCCATGTAAACATCTAGGTGCAGCCATATATGTCTGTAGCCCCAGCCCTGCAAGAGGCACAGACCAAAGAATCTCTGGAGCTTGTTGACTGAAGACGGCACTCTTCAGGTTGAAGGAGTGACTCTGTCTCAAGGAAATAGATGGATGAGCGTTAGGGGAGGACCCTCCATGTTCTCCTCTGGTCTGTGCGAGCGCACACGCGTGCGTGTGCACACACACACACACACACACACACACATGCATACACCACACACGTCACATCACACCCACTAACATACTCTATGCACACATATGAAAAAAAGGAAAACAAAATGAGTAACAGACCAAAATTGGCCATATTTGTCCATGACTGTTTATAACCTTGTGATTTACAGCTACAAAGTCTTCACAATATACCAGTGATGCAGAGAAGGACTCTGGGATTAGAACGCTCAGATGGAAGCTTTACCACTTAACTGTGTGACCTTACTCTCTGTGCTTAGTTTCCATGCTACCAAAATGGAAAAAATAACAATAATGCCTATTCTGGAGGTTTGTTGTAAGGATTAAATGAATTTGCAAATGTAAATAGTTGGAGAAATCACCAGTATGTGTGTTTTTGTTATACTTACCACTTAAAATATTTATTATTAACTAGTTATTTCAATAGAAAAAACTAGCTAATTCAATAGAAAAAAAAGCAGAGAGAAAGAGGCAAACAGAGAAAGTACAGGCATGCCAGGGCCTCTTGTCACTGTAAATAAACTCCAGGTGCATGCTCCACTTTAGGGGCATCTGGCTTTACGTGGGTATTGGGGAAATGAACCTCAGCCATCAGGCTTTGCAAACAAACACCTTTAACCACTGAGTCATCTCCCCAGCCCACCTTACAACTTCTAAAGACAGTGTCCATATGTATAAACAATAAAACCATGATAATTCACTCCCTTCACCCCCGTTCTACCTCCCCTCTCAAATCCACCCTCCACCTAATCTCCTCCCCCTCCCAATTAGTCTTTCTTTTATTTCGATGTCATCATCTTTTCCTCCTATTAGGATGTCTTCTATAGGTAATGTCAGGCACTGTGAGGTCATGAATATCAAGGTCATTTTGTGTCTGGAAGATTGCATTGCAAGCAGTCCTGCCTTTCCTTTGGCTCTTACATTCTTCCCATCATCTCTTCCACATTGGACCCTAAGCCTTGGAGGGTGTGATAGAGATGCCTCAACACCGAATACTGTCAGTTCTTCTTAGCACTATGGTGACGAGTCACCCTCATGGTCACCACTATCTTCTCTAACCAAAAGTGAGAGTAGCATTAATATGTGAGTATAAACATTTTTAAATGGTGGTGCATGCCTTTAATTCACTAGGAAGATTGCTATGAGTTCAAGGCCACCCTGAGACAACATACTGACTTCTAGGTCAGCCTAAGCTAAATAAAAACCCTACCTCTAAAAAAACAACAACAAAAGTGCTTACAGAGCAATTTGGTGGGCATAATATATGTATTTAGCCAGACAACAGCAGGTGTTAATACCTTAAGGCTCATGACCTCCCCCTTCATAGGCTTTTGACTAGGTCTTCAGTACCAGGCATGTATTCCCTCCCATGGAACTGGCCTCCAGTCCAATGAGAGAGCACTTGGTTTCCCCCATAACAGATATACCACTATTGCACCAGTTGGCACATTTGGCCTAGCTGGCCAATCTTAAGGTTTGCAGGGTCCACCACTGTTTAACACCATTGATGACATCTCTCTCCCAAAGGCCAACATACCACTTTTGTTTGTTGTAGTACTGTGGCTGGAACCCAGAGACTTGCAAATGGTAGGACAGCACTCTACCAAAACTAAAGCCCCACTTTGTAGTTTTGTAATAATTCTAATTTCTGATATTGCCATGTACACCATGATGGGAAGCTGTCTCCAAGACAGTCTCCAAGGATCCCCTTTCTCATTTATTCACACTG